>JAPKLW010000509.1:429126-443157 GCA_026898455.1 Plectranthus barbatus
AATTTTAATCCCTTAAATAAATAGATATTAAATTTATTTTAAATCATGTCTATTATGAAAATAACATTTATTAACAAAACACAATGTTCAATAAATTTATTATTTAATCATAATATATTGTTTGTAATATCTCAAGTTAAACCTAAATTACATTAAAATAATGAACTAACTTATTACATAGGAAAATCAATTTACTGGAAAAAAAAAAAAAAAACACTTCATACATAAGATTATCAAAAGCAAGAGCCTTATATGATAAGCTACTGAATCTAATTTTCAAGCATATCTTCGATTCCATCTTGCTTTCTTTATCACCTGATAAGATTGCCAAAAAACAAAAAAACACACTTTATGCAAATATATATTCAAGTACAATAGTTTAGAAATATAGAATGATACATGAAAGATAATTGAAAATAACTCATATGTTCCATGCAAATAAAAGATAATATTAGCAGAGACACTGAAACAACTGAATGGTATTCGGATTCTTCATTCATTGTGGAAGAAACAAATCTTTGACGTTCTTATTTATAGCAAACAAAAATGAAACAATTGCACAAATTACAGAGCCTACAAAGTAACTCAAATCTGAATGACATTGATGTTGGTTGAAGATTATTTATAGGTGATAGATAAATGAAAATCTAAGTCAAATTGGAATATTTACACAATTATGAAAGGAGTTCAATTAAGTATCAAATTAAAAATTAAAATTTAGCATAATCTTAGCTAGTAATGTTTTTTGTAACGGAATGTTTTCATGCTAATTAATCTAAATTAATGGAATGTTGGAGTAATTCTCGCTGGTTAAATGTGTAATTGTTTTTCTTGTCATTTAAATTCAATTATTTATATTATATCTATTTATTACCATTATAGATTGATTGTATTCATTACTTTTTATATTTCTTTTGTGATTGTTTTTGGATGTTTTCAATAGGCGGGAAAAAATTTGTTTTTGGGGTCTTGCTTTTAGGTATAGTATAGATATAGATTATTGAAGTAATAAATTAATTAAAGACCCTATATTTAGGTCAACCTTAATTAATGAATTTAAGGTAGATATGGCTAGTATTTCTAAAAAATAGAAGAGAATGTTAATAATCCACAATTACCTTATAAAATGATTGAAGTAGAAAATTTTTTACAAAATAGAAGGACATATTTCTTTAGAAGATCTCCAACAGGAAGTAAAAAATTTAAAAATTGAAATTAATGATTTAAGAAAAACTAATAGTATTTATGATAAGAGAATTTCAAATTTAGAAATTAATGATAAAAAACAAAAGATGCAGATTCAAATCAAGTTATACTTGATACACCATTTTTAAATAAAATCTATCCTATTAAAAAGATAAATAAAGATGGGATTATAGGAACTTATAATAATAATGAGATTATTCTTAAATTTAATAAAGAATCTTTTTCAAGGATTTTAAATAATATTTATGATAACATTATTCTGAAACAAAATCAATTGAATTTCTTAAAACAAGGAATTAATCTGATTAAAATTGATGATCAGTTGAAGAATCCTAAGCTTCAAGAAAAAAATAAATTATTAAAAAATAATTTCTCCTTAGAAATTTGTAATGAACATCCAAATGCTTTTTGAAATAGGAAAAAACATATTGTCTCTCTTCCTATGAAGAAGATTTTAAAGAAGAAAATATTCCGACTAAGGCTAGACCTTGTCAAATGAATTCTGAATATTTAGAATCATGTAAAAAGAAATTAAATTTCTTTTAGACAAAAGATTTATTAGTCTCTCACAGTCTGCTTGGTCTTGTACAGCTTTCTACGTTAATAAACACTCTGAAATAGAAAGAGGAAAACCAAGATTAGTAATAAACTATAAACCTTTAAGTAAAGTTTTGAAATGGATTAGACATCCAATTCCTAATAAAAATGATTTACTTAATCGTTTATATGATAGTATTGTATTTTCTAAGTTTGATTTAAAATCAGGATATTGGCAAATTCAGATTGATAAAAACGATAGATATAAAACTGCTTTTAATGTACGTATTGGTCATTATGAGTGGAATGCTATGTCTTTTGGTCTGAAAAATGCACCTTCTGAATTTTAAAAAATCATGAATAATATTCTTACTCCTTATAGTGAGTTTATTATTGTCTATATAAATGACATATTAATATTTTTTAAAAATATTGAAATGGCATTTAGAAATTTTTAAGAAACTTATTATTCAAAATGGTTTAGTTATCTCAAAACCAAAAATGGTTTTACTTAAAACTGTAATAAAATTTCTTGGACATAATATTGAAAAAGGAAACATAATTTCTATTAACAGAAGTATTGAATTTGTAGAGAAATTTCCTGACGAACTTATTGATAAAACCCAACTTCAAAGGTTTTCAGGAAGTATTAATTATATTGCTCCATATTTTAAAGATTTGGCAAAATATACAGCAATCTTATATGATAAATTGAAAAAACAGCCTAAACCATGGTCTAAAGACCATACTAATACAGTAAAAATAATTAAGGAAAAAGTAAGAACTCTTCCTTGTCTTATGTTAATTAATCCTAATTGGAAAAAGATTATAGTTCTAACATAGGATATGGTGGTATTCTAACCCAAATTAATCTAAAAACAAAACAAATTTATTTATTTAGATTTTATTCTGGAAAATGGAATAATGCTCAAAAGAATTAAGCTACTACAGCTAAAGAAGTTCTTGCAATTGTCAAATGTGTTTTAAAATTCCAAGATGGTTTATATAATCAACATTTTATTATCAAGACAGACTGTAATGCTACAAGATTTATGTTTAATAATGATTTTAAACATGATGTTTCTAAACAAATGTTTGCAAGATGGCAAGCACATTTAGCTCCTTTTGACTTTGAAATTATCTATTAAAAAGGAGAGGAAAATAGTCTTCCAGATTGCGGAAATTCCTCTTATAGGGGAAGAGGAGGTAGAGGATATGCCCCTTAAATATTGACAAATTTTGGACAAAGGAAGCTTATAGCATCCTCTTAGGATAAAGATTAATATCAAGAATTTTTAGAATATAACAAACAAAAAGACAAAGAGAATTCATCAGACACTTCTTATGCTAGTGTTTTAGGAAAAGAAAATGAGAATGATAATATTACAAATTATATTAAGAATGAGAAAACATAAATTATATTTCCTGCTGAATAATAATGATATAAAATAGAAAAATAATCATTGGATGATAATGGAGAGATACATAGGTCATACCCTGGATACATCTGTAGGGATTTACCATGAACCTAATCACATAATCCAAATAAGCAGGACCAATCATGGATGTTGAATACGATAGGCAATTCATCAAACCCTAGCATGCTCCTATGAATTTAATGCGTGGATGTAGAGATTACCGTTAATCCGTAGAGTCTAATCCGATCTTTCGCATTTGAATATCCAACTTTAATTCAACCACGCGATACGGTTAAATCTGCGGAAATAGAAATTAGCAATAGGTCTAATTTTTAGATTTAATCGAATAGAAAAGAGAAGAAAGAAAATCTGTTCTCCAGATTAGATCTTCAGATCTCTATCCCAATGCTATTCAGATCTGCTACTATTGAGGATTCCACAGATATGTGATGTGTAGGCCAGAGTCGAAATTCTCCTCCCTCTACACACTGGTGCCGCCGATCTCTCTCTCTCCCTAGGGTTTCAAACTGATTTGAATTATGACAAAGTGGCTAGGGTTTCAGAGAGAGAGATGTCTATTTATAGACCTAGGGTTTTAACCCTAATGGGCTACTGGGCTCTATTCAGCATATTTAATAGGGCCAGACCTGGGACCTAATGCAAATAATAATGTGGGCCTATGAATTAATTAATTCTCATTTCACAACCCAAGACACAATTAATTAATTAATATTAATTCTTTTTCACCACAGAATTAATACTGACCTACCCCTTTATTACCACGTTGTGAGAACGGGCTGCATTTATCTGAGAATCCCCATATTTAATATTACTGGATATTCATTAATTAATCGGAGTTTCTGACAAGTTCTATCTACAATTAATAAATATCTTATAATCCTGAGTAGTACCACTCAAACCTTATCACTCGTGCTTGAACTTAATCAGCCTGCAGGACTTTGGCACGATGAACATAATTGGGCTCCTCACGGAATGTCCCCATCCTATTACTCGGATATGGTTACCTTAGTTCAGTCTCAGGCTGTACTACACGAACTGCTACTACCCAAAATGTGGATATACGATCACATTACTTAGACTCTCCACTATGGCAAATCAAAGCAACAGTCAATCCGTGCATACCCCTGAACCTTCGTTGGGATTTGGACTCAATCGAGAACGAGATCTTGTATTCGCCGATGTCAGACAGACAAATACATCTCAATGTGGTCCAATCAATATGCCACCCTTGCATACCAGCATACCAAGTAACCAAGACAGATTACTTCCTCCGACTATGCTGCAGCCATCCGGACAGACGTATTCTCAACGTTGTCTCGGTTGTGATAATATTTATGTCTCACTATGTTAAGTGATCATACTGTCTTTTGCGATCTACAACACGTCGTATGATCGTCCCTATCGGTGAGACAGGAGGATACCATTGTTACGTGCATGTAAGTTTGTTTAACAGATAAGAGAAAAGTCAATCGTATACTCATTGTAATAAATACTTTATGTATACAAAACCCATCAATCTCCCACTTATTCTCAATGCATTACAATAGCTATTACAGAGTATATAGTGCGTCTATCTAGCCTAGCTATTACATCAACCACTGCCAGTGGTAGGCATCCACCTCAGACCTAGTTCACGAATATGTCGTTCGTAAACCTTCTGCGGCAAGCTCTTTATAAATAGATCAGCTAGGTTGTCCTTAGTGTCAATCTTCTTGATCAGCACATCGCCCCTCGATACGATTTCTCGTATGATATGGTACTTCCTCTATATGTGTTTGCTCGCCTTGTGAGTCCGTGGTTCCTTTGAGTTCGCCACTGCACCAGAGTTATCACAATAGATTGTGATGCTCTTCGGCAAGCTCAGAATCACATCCAACTCTAAAAGGTAGTTCCGGAGCCATACCCCTTCTTTCGAAGCTTCGGAGGCGGGGACATATTCCGCCTCCATGGTGGAGTCAGCAATGCATTTCTGCTTTGCGCTCCTCCAAGATACAGCCCCACCTCCCAAGGTAAACACATAACCTGAGGTTGATTTCTTCTCATCCTGGTCCCCTTGGAAATCCAAATCTGTATAACTCACAGGGCACAAATCCTCACTTTGATAAACCAGGCAGTAATTCCTAGTTCTCTTCAAATACTTGAGGATGTGCTTTACCGCAGTCCAATGCGCATGTCCAGGGTTAGACTGATATCTTGCTACCATGCCAACGGCATAACAAATATCAAGCCTGGTACACAACATCGCATACATGAGGCTACCAACCACAGAGGTGTATGGTACAAGACTCATCTCATCTTTCTCCCACTGTGTCTCAGGACACTGCCCACTAGAAAGATAAACGCCATGTCTGAAAGGTAGAAAGCTTTTCTTGGAGAGTTGCATGTTGAACCGGGCTATCACAGTATCTACATAGGATGCCTGGGATAAGCTTAACATCCTTCTCTTACAATCCCATAAGACCTTAATCCCAAGGATATACCTAGCTTCTCTCAGATCCTTCATTTGGAACTATTCGGATAACCAACTCTTGATTTCCGACATCACTCCCTCGTTGTTTCCAAATAGGAGTATGTCGTCCACATTTAGTAAAAGGAAAACCACGCTCCCACTGACACAAAGTCGGTAAACACAACTTTTGTTCTCCAACTGCGAAAATCTATAGGATTTAATCACATCGTTGAAACGCAAGTTCCACGACCTCGAAGCTTGCTTAAGTTCATACAAGGACTTCTTAAGCTTCCAGACAAGATGTTCTTCGCCCTTTTCGTATGTAACCCTTGGGTTGCCGCATATAGACGTCCCTACCTTCTTCAAGGTAACCGTTTAGAAAAACGGTTTTGACATCCATTTGCCAAATATCGAGGTCCATATGCGCAGCTATGGCAAGGGGTATCCGGATGGACTTGAGCATGGCTACGGGTGAAAAGGTTCCGTCATAGTCTATGCCCTCTTTCTGACTATAACCCTTTGCCACCAGCCTGGCTTTAAAAGCCGTAATTTCACCATCCGCTCATTTCTTTCTCCTGTATACCCACTTGTACCCTATTGCTCTAAAGCCATCCGGCAGCTCAGCTTTGTGGTATACATCCATAGTAGTTATGGATTCAATCTCAGAATCCATGGCGATACGCCATTTTTCAACATCCTTGTCCTGCACTGCCTCTTCGTAGGTCAGTGGGTCAGAGTCCTCATGTTCGTCTTCCGGGCTCAAGTCCGAAGACTCACCCACGAACATATACCTTTCTGGCTAGAAAATAACTCTCCCACTGCGACGAGGCATCGGTGTTGTGTCAGCAGTAGGTGCAGTAACTTGTGGTTCTGCACTTTGCACTGAAGAACGCGCCTGTGGTGCTGAACCTCTCACAGGTGCACCCACATTTGCACGTTCCCCTTCCCATAGATTCGCATTCTTGTTTTCAATTTCTTGAAGAATGATATCACTCCTTAACTTGTGGTTTCTCACATACTCGTCCTCCAAGAATCTAGCGTTGGTGCTAACAACGATTCTCTGACTCTCAGGACAGTAAAAGTAACCACCTTTCGTTTGCCTGGGATATCCTATAAACAACATTACTTTGGACCTGCTTTCTAACTTATCATGTTTCTTTGTCAGCACGTGTGCTGGACAACCCCATACTCTGAACTTGCAAAAACTCGGTTTGTAACCAAGGAAGAGCTCAGCAGGTGTCTTATGAACCGATTTAGAAGGCACCACATTCAATACGTAAGTTGATGTTTCCAATGTGTATCCCTAAAACGAAATGGGTAAGTTTGCATAGCTCATCAATGATCTTACCATATCTAAAAGAGTTCTATTTCTTCTTTCTGCTACACCGTTTTGCTGGGGAGTACCCGGTGCAGTCCACTGGGATGTAATCCCGTAATCTGACAAATACTGCAGGAACTCATTACCGAGGTATTCGCCACCGCGGTCAGATCGCAGTGACTTGATAGTTTTCCCGACCTTATTTTATACCTCAGCCTTGAACTCTTTGAATTTCTCAAAGCATTCAGGCTTGTAGCGAAGCAGGTAAATGTATCCGTATCGTGAGTAGTCGTTAATGAAAGTGACGAAGTACTCATACCCTCCACGAGCATGTGTGGACATGGGCCCACATAAGTCAGAATGGATCAATCCCAACACTTCCTCTGCTCGAGATTGACTAGCCTTGAAAGGCCTAGAAGACATCTTGCCCTCAATGCAGGATTCGCAGACTTGATAAGGTACAGGCCGGACTAGGTCCAAAGTACCGTCATCTGCAAGTCGCTGAATCCGCTTCAAGCTGATGTGACTGAGTCTCAAGTGCCAGAGATATGTAAGATCCTCTCCACAAGAAGTAAGTTTTCTCCTTTTAGGATTATCAATTATGGATGAGTTACATACAATACTTGCGGAAGACTTATGATTACAGTTAATAAAATAGAGAGAGTTATTCAGCATCCCACGATAGATAACACCGTTATTACCAATGATAGAAACACCACTATCAAAAATAACTGAATATCCATCAACATAAAGTTTGGAAACTGAAATAAGGTTCCGCCGAAAATCTGGCACATATAAAACATCTCTCAAAGTCAAAACAGAATCATCAAAGTACAAGGTGAAATCTCCAATGGCAGCTACACTCACTTTTGTTGCATTCCCCATCGAGATGGTAACCTCGTCATTCTTCAGCACCTTCCTCGGTGTGAACCCCTGCAAAATATAACAAACATGATCAGTAGCTCCAGTATCCACTACCCAAGAATGAGTAGAAACCGATGCTAAACATGTTTCCGTTACAAATGCAAATGACGTACCTTGTCCCTTGCTTCCGCATGCGTTCTTACGTGAAGTGACACCAACCATCTTCATCTCATTTGACCTCCTCTCACGTTTTCTGCGATCAATCAAATTCCTATACGCAGTATGAACCACATCTTTCAATGTGTTCAAGTTGTGCTCAAGATCTGATAACTCAGAATCCAATGAAGGTACGAAAGACTGTTCTGCCAAGAGATCACTAAGCAACTCTTTGAAAGAGTACTCGCTTCTCTTAGCTACATCCTTCTTGAAGTCATAGAATGAAAGCGGTAATGAGTTTAGGATTTTATCAATCTTAGCCCGATCACTGATACATCCACCTCTACGTGTGAGTCGATTCATGGTGTTATCCATCATCATCACATGTAACGTCACCGAACTACCATCAGCCATTCTCTTACAGACAAGGTCTTTCACGAGATCACAGCTGACAGTTCGTTCCACTTCACCATACGTAGCCACCAAGTCAGTCCAGATCGCAACAGAGCTACAATAGCCCATGTACTTGAGCTTCAATTCTCTAGACAGGTTATCCGAGATTAACTTGTAAGTAAAATCTTTAGATACCACCCATCTGTCATAGAATCCTTTCTCACGTCTAGAGACTTTATGGTAACGTGGGGCAAGTGGCATCATAATAAGAACAAATATGTGTTGCTTAGTTAAGAGGATATACTCAATGCAGTATCTCCACTCAGGAAAGTTTGGACCAGTTAAAGGATTGAGAGCAAGAATATGATCAACAGTAGACATAGACATATCTGAAACAATAAAGAATCTTAAATAAGAACATACATGCAGAACTTCGAAAACAAATGCATTGAAAACCTCTTGATAAATCAAGTACAAATGTTTTCCACTAATAGCCCAAGAGTTCCCACCGCAAGCTACACTCGTAGACGTTTACGATGTCACCCTCAACCAGAACTGCGGGTTTTAAGCCCCAATTCTTTAATTTCATACCATTTCAGGAACTTTTAGACATTAGAAATTAATAATTAGTGATAAAACTTAGACCAAGCCATCTTTCAAGAACATAGAAGCAACAACTGCATTATATTCTCAGATGCTTCCAAGCGATTAACGAGAACTCTAACTCCAACCAAAAGAGACAGTTTAGTATAGCACGTAACCATACTGCACAGCCCTTAAAGCCTTTGTTATCTAAAATTGAAATCAATCCTAGAATACTTATGAAAGAGATCTACGCAAGCTACACTCGTAGACGTTTACGCAAAACCCTCACACTATTCACATGATTTAAATTGTTTGTCTAGAAATCTCAACAACTGCAACCCATGCACCTCTAAGAATTAGCAAGCTACACTCGTAGACATTTACTAAAGCGAGAGATGCACTTGCAGCCTAGGACCGCTTTGTGGAGGTCTGTTGATTTTTAAAAAAATCCGCTTAGTATTTTTTATTCAAAAGGTTTCTTAAATGCGCACACCGATAATTTCATTGTCATTATATTTTCCAAATTTTTGCATGTAATTAAACAAGCCCAAAAATTCGCAAAATATAATCCAACAAGAAATTAATCACATAAGCATGCTTGTAAAGCTGTAAATAATAAAAGCAGTAAATCTTGCTTTTCCTATTATCTACTCATGCTTATAGCGCAATTAATAAATTACATATCATACGAGGACAATTAAGACAAACAAAAATTCCTCGTGGCTCGACAAAATAAGAAAATAAATCCTATCTAATAAAATTTGAAAAAATAAATCTTTTGGATAGCTCCAAATCTTTTTCAAATCTTCAGGGCCTTCAAATCTTCAACCACCAAATCTTTTGGCATCTAGGGTTTTGTGATTTGAAAATTGATCCCACAACTCAACTGCAAACCCTAGGTGTTGGTCCTTGATCAGAGTCGTCGTGGTGAGTAGAACAACAAACACACACGAGTGCAGTGGAAGATTAAATATTATCTTGCACTTATGTTCTTGTTAAATGTTTAAGCTCAGAATCGTACTTAGGGTTTTCTTCAAGTATACTCTAGCAACTTAGGTTGCTAGGTTTCAAATCAATAAACAGAACCCAATAAAATAGTGAAGAACACATAATATTTATAGTGGTTCAATCAAAGTGATCTATGTCCACTCCTCAGCAATATTGCTAAGAATTCCACTAAAAAGATATGTGAAATACAAGGATTCGCCGAACACTTGTAGCGGCCGGTGAACTTTCGAGTCGGCCACCACAAAGCTATCCTCCGTTACTTCACTCTCTTAGCAGCAGCAGCTCCGGCCAAGTCAAGGGCGCACCTTCGTAAAACTTGTCCTTCGCTGGAATGGAGATTTTATAGTTTTCTCCAAACTCTGTCTGGTTTGCGGCTAATGCCCGTCGGAGTCAATTCTTTCCAGAAATGACAGTTGGATGCTTCTTGATTTGGAAGGTATCCCAATGATTGAAGATTCTTGAGCTAAGTCAAGGAATCCCTTCAATGTAGTGTCAAATATTGAATGGGGACACTACGGCGGTTGTTGAGAGCTTTGAATATTCTCAGATATGAGCTCTCAACTTTATGACTACTCTCTTTTGACAGTTAGCTTTTGTTTGTCGAATGAATCTCTTGTTCGAGTGTTTGATTGAGAATTAGTTGTCTTCTCTCTGTTTGGACTTGTCTTTTATATCTGGAGATTCAAACTTTGAATCTTCATACCCGTTAGACACAATGGCTCCTTCGTCCAAGAGAGTAACTTGCTTTTTCGTCCTTTCCAGCGTGTACAGTGCCTTTTTACCTACTTCGGGTAAGGCTTTCATCCTTGGTTGTACTTTTTGTCAGAACGGGCGTCTTTCACAAGTATCTGCTGAGTATCTCCTGCTAGGCATTCTATCGGAAAATGCTGGGAGTACTCTGCTAAGCCTTTTCATTGCTAGGCTCTTCTAGCAATCAGCTCTTCAATCTGCTGACTCCTTCAGCATATATGTCTTTAGCACTTAAGTCTTTATCTGATGATTGCTAATGCTTAGCAATCTGCTAGAATGCTAGCGAATGCTGACTCCTTCAGCATTCTGCTATCACTTGCTTCCGACTGCTGACCACATGTCCTTAGCAGTCTCTTTCTTCAGCATGTGATTGCTAACGCCTTAGCAATCATTCTTCTTAGCACTTGACCGCTAACGTTTCTAGCAGTCATTCTTGTCTGTTGATATCTCTAGCAGCTACCATCTGGTGAGAATACTTCTAGCATTCCGAAGATGCTTGAACTTGATATTCTTCGTTCCATCTGTTGAATCCTTCAGTAGTCTTCTCAAGCACTTTCTAATCTATTACAACTCGATCTTTTTCCTAAACAAGACATTACATTGGAGTTGCTAGATTATGCTAGAATTCAACAATGATCGACCAACTAAATAAGCTTTGATTCAACAAAACTTTTACAATATTGATCCTAAGGGAGGAATTCGCAATTAATTCCCAACACTAGGGTTCATATCGAATTGGACCAACCGCTAAAACACGAACCACCGTCGCAGGGACAGCAGCCGCCGACAACAGCCACCGCCGCTGCCAGCAGCCTGCGTGTGCCGCTGCCTGCCCGCGGCCGCGCGCGCGCGCCACGCCGTTGTTCTACCACGACCGCATGCGCCGTGGCCGTCTGCCGATGCCGTGCGCATCGCCCTCGTCCCGCCGGTCTTTGTCTTGTTCTTTATCCCATCCAAATTATAGATTTGAAATAAAATTACATATTCTAAACTATTACACTTTTTCCTATCAAATCTAATCACGGATTTTCTCGTGATTTTACAAAATAGATTTAATCCAAACATGGATAAACCACCGCAGATTAAATCAAACGGGTTGCCATGAGGAACAAAAACCATCCACGACAAAATAGAATTCATACATGCATAATGAATAAATCGCATTCAACAGAGCCATGAATTAGGTAACCTGACAGAGCCATGAATTAGGTAACCTGACTCTGATACCAATTGTAGTGATTTACCGTGAACCGAATCACCAAATCCAAATAAGCAGGACCAATCATGGATGTTGAATATGATGGGTTTTGTATACTGAAAGAATTTATTACAATGAGTATACAACGGTTTATTTCTCCTATCTATTAACAATCGTACATGTATGAACAATGGTATCCTCTTGTCTCACCGATAGGGACGATCATACGGCGTGTTGTAGATCGCAGAAGACAGTATGATCACTTGACCTAGTGAGACATAAACCTAATCACAGCCGAGACAGCGTATGAGGATACGACTGTCCGAATGGCTGCGGCATTGTCGGAATAAGTAGTCTGTCTTGGTTACTTGACATGCTGGTACGCAGAGGTGGCGTATTGATGGACCATATCCGAGTAATAGGATGGGGACATTTCCTGAGGAGCTCAATAACATTCATCGTGCCAAAGTCCTGCAGGCTGATTAAGTTCAGGCACGAGTGATAAGGTTTGAGTGGTACTACTCAGGAATTATAAGATATTAATTAATTGTAGTTAGACCTTGTCAGAGGCTCTGATTAATTAATGAATGTCTGGTAACCTTAAATATGGGGATTCTCAATTAATGCAACCCGTTCTCATAACGTGGTAATAAAGAGGTAGGTCAGTCTTAATTCTGTGGTGAAAAGGAATTAATATTAATTAATTAATTGTGTCCTGGGTTGTGGACATGGAATTAATTAATTTATAGGCCCACGTTATTATTTGCATTAGGTCCCAGGTCTGGCCCAATAAGTGTGCTGAATTGAGCCCAGGAGCCCACTAGGGTTTTACAACCCTAGGTCTATAAATAGACCTCTCACTCTCTGAAACCCTAGCCATTTCATAACACAATTTGAAAAACCCTAGATCTAAGAGAGTGAGAGAGGGGCGCCGACTTCAGAGGGAGAGAGGAGGAGAATTTCGATTCTGGTCCTGCTCAAGCCACAGATCTACGGAGTCCTCACCAGTAGTAGATCTGACCAGCACCGGGACACAGATCTGAAGATCTAATCTGGAGAACAACAGATCTTTCCTTCTCTGTTCTTTATTTTTGTTTTTTCTCTAGAAATTAGTATTCTAATTTCTGTTTCCGCAGAGAAATTGGATTGCGTGGTTGAATTGGACTTTGGAATTCAAACGCAAAAGATCGGTACAGAGACGATGGAATTACGGTAATCTCTCAATCCACAATTATGTATTAAATTCATAGGAGCATGCTAGGTTTTTGAGAAATTTAATTATGGGCAATATCCATAGATCGATCCGGTTCAGTTTGGTTTTGGTGATTCGGTTCACGTAAAAACCCTACAATTGGTATCAGAGCCAGGTTTCTGATTTATGGCTCTGTTGTTCATAATTAAATTCAATATGCATGTATGAATTTATTGTTTATTGTGGATGTTGGTTTTTGTTCCTCGTGGCAACTCGTTGATTCAGCCCACGGTGGTTTATTCGTGTAGGGCTTAATTGTTTTTTGTAAAATCACGAGAAAATCCGTGATTAGTATAGATTTGAAAATTGTAATAGAATAGTTGTTCTGTATTTTTTCAAATTTTTAATTGCACGTGTCGAGGACGAAGAACGAAGACGGAGCCGACGCAGGGCCGACGGAGGACGACGGCGGGCGACGGGAGGCACGGGCGCACGGGTGAGGCGCTGGGCAGCGCGCGCGGGCGCGACATGGTGGCAGGCGCGCGGTGCACGGCGCAGGGCGTTGCTGGACCGGCGGCGGCGGCGGTCGTCGTTGGCTGCTGCTGTCCCGTCGCGGTGGCTTGTGTTTTTTGTGGTTTGTACAATCCTGTGTAAACCCTAGGGTTTGCATTATGATTAGGGCAAATCATCAGATCACAAAGGCCTAAAAATCCAAAAGATTTCGTGTATCCAGATTTGAAGGCCTCTTGAAGATTTGGAAGATTTGATAAAATTTGGATTTATCCAAATTAATTCAAAATTCAAATTTATAATAGATAGATTTTATTTTCTATTTTTGGGGCCACGAGGAATTTTTGTTTGCCTTAATTGTCCTCGTATGATATGTGATTTATTTATGTGCGCAATTAAGCATGTGTAGATAATAGGAAAAGCATG
>JAPKLW010000509.1:444734-481350 GCA_026898455.1 Plectranthus barbatus
TTATAAAATTAAATCAGAGAATTAATCCATGCTTGAAGAGTTGATATTAATTAAACATGCATCAGAAAAGAAATCATAACCCTAGAACCTGTTTAGGGTTCTAGCCACAAAACATGACTAGACTTAAAGCAAACATATTATTAAAGAACTTACAAATAAAGAGGAACCTTGAATGTCTTGTAAAAACTCCAAAAGCTCAATTATTTTAAGTGCAATAAGGCATAAAAGATGTATATAAAACCAGTCTAATTTTCGTGCCTAAGAGTTCATATTTATAGAGGGGGAAAAAGACCTAATTTGAGTATTGGGAAAAAATAGCAAAAACTGCCAAAACATGCCAAAAATAGCCTTCTCGGACATCTGTGTCGATCGACAGGGAAAATTTCGATCGACAGGAATGCTTTGACCTCTGTTTCGGTCGACACAAATCCTGTCTCTCGACACAGAAACATCTGACTGCGCAGTCTCACGGTTTTGGCCATAACTTTCTCTCCCGAACTCCGATTGACCCGATTCCAGTTGCGTTGGAAAGCTAACTTGAAGATCTTTCAAACCATGTGCTCCATTAGCTCAGATTCTATCTGTGGAAGAATTCGTGACTGTTCCTTTGAACATCATCTGCTTTCGGTACGGATTTCCAATGAATTTGGCCTAAAACCTACAAAAATCACCCATAAAAGGCATAACACCCTCTAAAGTAGACTCATGCACAAAAATAAGTAAAAACATAACATAAAGCACTTGAAACAATGGAGAAAAATATAGATAAGTGAGTATAAATATGAGCTTATCAGAATGCTGAATAATTCTCTCTATGTTGTTAACTGTAATCATAAGTCTTCCGCAAGTATTGCTTGTAATTCATCCGTAATTGATAATCCTAGGAAGAGAAAACTTACTTCTTCTGACGAGGATCTTACATATCTCTGGCACTTGAGACTGGGTCACATCAGCTTGAAGCGAATTCAAAGAATTGCAGATGACGGTACATTGGACCTAGTCCGGGCTGTACCTTATCAAGTCTGCGAATCCTGCATCGAAGGCAAGATGTCAACTAGGCCTTTCAAGGCTAGTCAGTCTCGAGCAGAGGAAGTGTTGGAATTGATCCATTCTGACTTATGTGGACCGATGTCCACTCAGGCTCGTGGAGGGTACGAGTACTTCGTCACTTTCATTGACGATTACTCAAGGTACGGATATGTTTACCTGCTTCGCTACAAGTCTGAATGCTTTGAGAAATTCAAAGAGTTCACGGCTGAGGTAGAAAAGAAGGTCGGGAAAACTATCAAGTCACTGCGATCTGACCGCGGTGGCGAATACCTCGGTAACGAGTTCTTGCAATATTTGTCAGAAAATGGGATTACATCCCAGTGGACTGCACCGGGTACTCCCCAGCAAAACGGTGTGGCTGAAAGAAGAAATAGGACTCTTCTAGAGATGGTAAGATCAATGATGAGTTATGCAAACTTACCAATTTCGTTTTGGGGCTACGCATTGGAGACAGCAGCTTACGTGCTTAATGTGGTGCCTTCTAAATCAGTTCCTAAGACACCTTCTGAGTTCTTCCTTGGTCGCAAACCTAGTTTGTGCAAGTTTAGAGTATGGGGTTGTTCGGCACACGTACTGTCGAAGGAACTTGATAAGTTAGAAAGCAGGTCAAAAGTAATGTTGTTCATACGGTATCCCAGGCAAACGAAAGGTGGTTACTTTTACTGTCCTGAGAGTCAACGAGTCGTTGTTAGCACCAACGCTAGATTCTTGGAGGACGAGTATGTGAGTAATCACAGGTCAAGGAGTGATATCGTTCTTCAAGAAATTGAGAACGAGAATGCAATTCCAAGGGAAGGGGAACGTGTAGATGTGGGTGCACCTGTGAGAGGTACAGCACCACAGACACGTTCTTCAGTGCAAGGTGCAGGACCACAAGTCACTGCACCTACTACTGACACGGCACCAATGCCTCGTCGTAGTGGGAGAATTATTTTCCAACCAGAAAGGTACATGTTCGTGGGTGAGTCTTCGGACTTGAGCCTGGAAGACGGACATGAGGACTCTGACCCACTGACTTACGAAGAGGCAGTGCAGGACAAGGATGTTGCCAAATGGCGTGTCGCCATGGATTCTGAAATAGAATCCATAACTGCTATGGATGTATACCAGAAAATAGATTTGTCGGATGGCTTCAGGGCCATAGGGTGCAAATGGGTATACAAGAGAAAGAAAGGGGCGGATGGAAAGATTACGGCTTTTAAAGCCAGGCTGGTGGCAAAGGGTTATAGTCAGAAAGAGGGCATTGACTATGACGAAACCTTTTCACCCGTAGCCATGCTCAAATCCATCTGGATACTCCTAGCCATAGCTGCGCATATGGACCTCGAGATATGGCAGATGGATGTCAAAACTGCTTTTCTAAACGGTTACCTTGAAGAAGGTAGGGACATCTATATGCAGCAACCCGAGGGTTACATAAGCAAGGGCGAAGAACATCTTGTCTGGAAGCTTAGGAAGTCCTTGTATGGACTTAAGCAAGCTTCAAGGTCGTGGAACTTGCGTTTCAACGATGTGATTAAATCCTATGGATTTGCACAGTTGAAAAACAAAAGTTGTGTTTACCGACTTTGTGTCAGTGGGAGCGTGGTCTTCCTTGCACTATACGTTGATGACATACTCCTATTTGGAAACAACGAGGGAGTGATATCCGAAATCAAGGTTTGGTTATCCGAACAGTTCCAAATGAAGGATCTGGGTGAAGCTGGCTACATTCTTGGGATTAAGGTCTTACGAGATCGTAAAAGAAGAATGTTGAGCTTATCCCAGGCATCCTATGTGGAAACTGTGATAGCCCGGTTCAGCATGCAACTCGCCAAGAAAGGCTTGCTACCTTTCAGACATGGCGTTCGTCTTTCTAGTGGGCAGTGTCCTCAGACACAGTGGGAGAAAGACGAGATGAGTCTTGTACCATATGCTTTGGCTGTGGGTAGTCTCATGTATGTGATGTTGTGTACCAGGCCAGATATCTGTTATGCCGTTGGCATGGTAGCAAGATATCAGTCTAACCCTGGACAGGCACACTGGACTGCTGTAAAGCATATCCTCAAGTATTTGAAAAGGACTAGGAATTTCTGCCTAGTTTATCAAAGTGAGGATTTGTGCCCTGTGGGTTATACGGACTCGGATTTCCAAGGGGACCAGGATGAGAAGAAATCGACCTCAGGATATGTGTTTACCCTGGGAGGTGGAGCTGTATCTTGGAGGAGCTCAAAGTAGAAATGCATTGCTGACTCCACCATGGAGGCGGAATATGTCGCCGCCTCCGACGCCTCGAAAGAGGGGGTGTGGCTCCGGAACTACCTTTTAGAGTTGGGCGTGATTCCGAATTTGCCAAGGAGCATCATAATTTATTGTGATAACTCTGGTGCAGTGGCTAACTCAAAGGAACCGCGGTCTCACAGGGCAAGCAAACACATAGAGAGAAAGTACCATATCATACGAGAAATTATATCGAGGGGCGATGTGCTGATTAAGAAGATTGACACTGCTGACAATCTTGCTGATCCGTTTACAAAGAGCTTGCCGCAGAAAGTTTACGAAAGACATATTCGTGAGCTGGGTCTGAGGTGGATGCCGATCATTGATAGTGGTTAAAGAGACAGCAGACTAGATAGACAGACTGTATACTCTGTAATAGCTTAGTTATGCTTTGAGTATAAGTGGGAGATTGATGGGTTTTGTATATTGAAAGCATTTATTACAATGAGTATACAACGGTTTATTTATCCTATCTGTTAACAATCGTACATGTATGAACAATGGTATCCTCTAGTCTCACCGATAGGGACGATCATACGGCGTGTTGTATATCGTAAAAGATAGTATGATCACTTGACCTAGTGAGACATAAACCTAATCACAGCCGAGACAGCGTATGAGGATACGTCTGTCCGGATGGTTGCGGCATTGTCGGAATAAGTAGTCTGTCTTGGTTACTTGACATGCTGGTACGCAGAGGTGGCGTATTGATGGACCGCAGTGAGATATATTCGTCTGTCTGACATCAGCGAATAAAAATTCTCATCATATTGATTAAGTCCAAACCCTAATGAAGGTTTAGGGGTTTGCACGGGTTGACTGTTGCTTTGACTTGCCATGG
Source organism: Plectranthus barbatus (assembly GCA_026898455.1). Taxonomy (NCBI): domain Eukaryota; kingdom Viridiplantae; phylum Streptophyta; class Magnoliopsida; order Lamiales; family Lamiaceae; genus Plectranthus; species Plectranthus barbatus. The sequence goes on from JAPKLW010000509.1 coordinate 448,885, forward strand.
TGGAGAGCCTGAGTAACGTGCTCGTATATTCGCATCTTGGGTAACAGCAGTTCGTGTAGTACCGCCTGAGACTTGGTTTAGGTAACCATATCCGAGTAATAGGATGGGGACATTCCCTGAGGAGCTCAATAACATTCATCGTGCCAAAGTCCTGCAGGCTGATTAAGTTCAGGCACGAGTGATAAGGTTTGAGTGGTATTACTCAGGAATTATAAGATATTAATTAACTGTAGTTAGAGCTTGTCAGACGCTCCGATTAATTAATGAATGTCCGGTAACCTTAAATATGGGGATTCTCAATTAATGCAACCCGTTCCCATAACATCGTAATAAAGGGGTAGGACAGTATTAATTCTGTGGTGAAAAAGAATTAATATTAATTAATTAATTGTGTCCTGGGTTGTGGACATGGGAATTAATTAATTTATAGGCCCACTTTATTATTTGCATTAGGTCCCAGGTCTGGCCCAATAAGTGTGCTGAATTGAGCCCAGGAGCCCACTAGGGTTTTACAACCCTAGGTTTATATATAGACCTCTCACTCTCTGAAACCCTAGCCACTTCATAACACAATTTGAAAAACCCTAGATCTAAGAGAGTGAGAGTGGGGCGCCGACTTCAGAGGGAGAGAGGAGGAGAATTTCGATTCTGGTCCTGCTCAAGCCACAGATCTACGGAGTCCTCACCAGTAGTAGATCTGACCAGCACTGGGACACAGATCTGAAGATCTAATCTGGAGAACAACAGATCTTTCCTTCCCTGTTCTTTATTTTCATTTTTTCTCTAGAAATTAGTATTCTAATTTCTATTTCCGCAGAGAAATTGGATTGCGTGGTTGAATTGGACTTTGGAATTCAAACGCAAAAGATCGGTACAGAGACGACGGAATTACGGTAATCTCTCAATCCACAATTATGTATTAAATTCATAGGAGCATGCTAGGTTTTTGAGAAATTTAATTATGGGCAATATCCATAGATCGATCCGGTTCAGTTTGGTTTTGGTGATTCGGTTCACGTAAAAACCCTACAGAATACGATAGGCAATTCATCAAACCCTAGCATGCTTCTATGAATTTAATGCGTGGATATAGAGATTACCGTTAATCCGTAGAGTTTGATCCGATCTTTCGCGTTTGAATATCCAACTTTAATTCAACCACGCAATACGATTAAATATGCGGAAATAGAAATTAACAATAGATCTAATTTCTAGACTTAATCGAATAGAAAAGAGAAGAAAGAAAATATGTTCTCTATATTAGATTTTCAGATCTGTATCCCAATGATGTTCAGATCTGCTACTGTTGAGGATTCCACAGATCTGTGATGTGTAGGCCAGAGTTGAAATTCTCCTCCCTCAACACACTAGCGTCGTCGATCTCTCTCTCTCCCTGGGTTTCAAACTGATTTGAAATATAACAAAGTGGCTAGGGTTTCAGAGAGAGAGATGTCTATTTATAGACCTAGGTTTTTAACCCTAATGGGCTACTGGGCTCCATTCAGCATATTTAATTGGGCCAGACCTGGGACTTAATGCAAATAATAAAGTGGGCCTATGAATTAATTAATTCTCATGTCCACAACCCAGGACACAATTAATTAATTAATATTAATTCTTTTTCACCACAGAATTAATACCGACCTACCCCTTTATTACTACGTTGTGAGAACAGGCTGTATTTATCTGAGAATTCCCATATTTAAGGTTACCGGACATTCATTAATTAATCGGAGCTTCTCACAAGCTCTATATACAATTAATTAATATCTTATATTCCTGAGCAGTACCACTCAAACCTTATCAATCGTGCTTGAACTTAATCAGCCTACAGGACTTTGGCACGATGAACATAATTGAGCTCCTCAGGGAATGTCCCCATCCAATAACTCGGATATAGTTACCTAAGTTCAGTCTCAGGTTGTACTACACGAATTGCTACTACCAAAAATGTGGATATACGAGCACGTTACTTAGACTCTCCATCATGGCAAATCAAAGCAAAAGTCAACCCGTGCATACCCCTGAACCTTCGTTAGGGTTTGGACTCAATCAAGAACGAGATCTTGTATTCGCTGATGTCAGACAGACAAATACATCTCAATGTGGTCCAATCAATACGCCACCCTTGCGTACCAGCATATCAAGTAACCAAGACAGATTACTTCCTCTGACTATGCTGCAGCCATTCGGACAGACGTATCCTCAATGTTGTCTCGGCTGTGATAATATTTATGTCTCACTAGGTCAAGTGATCATACTATTTTCTGTGATCTACAACACGCCGTATGATCGTCCCTATCGGTGAGACAGAAGGATACCTTTGTTACGTGCATGTAAGTTTGTTTAACAGATAGAAGAAAAGTCAATCGTATACTCATTGTAATAAATGCTTTCGGTATACAAAACCCAACAACATCTCCAGTTTATTAACCAAGAAGTTATTATGAAGAAATTTTGAAGGATAATAAATATTGTGAAATAAATCACTTTAAACCAAATAAAAAAGTAGAAGTTTATAACTTCAGTAAGATAGTAATCAAAAGGATTATATTCATTGAAGAATGGGGAATATCCCCATCTCAGAAAAGGAAGTTACTAGTCCAACTAATAAGATAACTTTGAAATATAATTATTGGGATTATATCAATGATTTCCACATAGTATTCTTTTATGAGAATCCTAAAAAAAGCATTCTTGGTTCATAAAAATTTGCTCAAATGTTTATAACCAAGAGATACCAAATACCAAATTGGTTTTTTAATTGGTGGAATACTTTTGGTACTACCATCAATATTCTGTCAGATTCAATGATTCAGAATTTTAAGGAACGGAGAAAATTATCTCCTTATCTAAAAGAAAACGTCTTAATAAAAGACATTGATGAAGTAATATTCTTCACAGAATTTTCAATCCCTTGGATCCTTAAATGGATACCAGATTCGGTTATACTGAATCAAGGATTCCTTGTCTTAATAGAAGATATTTCTCAAAATACTGGGAAAAAATGAGAAAGATTGATCCCAGTACTAAAAAGTGCTATGGTGACGATACTATACAATTGATCAATGATACAATTCATAATTATAAAATGATAAAAGAAGCTGAAGCTGAAGAAATTTCAGAATCCTCATCTGGTCCTTCTCACTTATCCAGAAAGCAGTTAATAGCTAAATATATGGAGGAATTAAAGAAGAAATTAGAGGAAGAAGACTCTATGAAAATTAATGATGATGATGATGATTTCCAAGAAGCACAAGACCCAAATAATATGGAAGATATTGACATTGATAAATTATTCAATGAGATGGCAGAATCTGTGAAGAAAGGAAAGATGTCCTCATCCAGTTCATCAACAGCTTAATTTGAGGAGATATTTCTAGGTGTTTTAGCAATAATATTGTTTTATAGCTCTTATAGGCTTTGTAGTCTTTTCTACTTTATTTCTAGACTTGTTGAAGTTTTTGTACATGTTTTGTTTTCAAGCGGCGGATTTAAAATCCTTGCTCAATTGTATTGTAAAAGTTTGATGTCCGAGGCCTATATAAGGAACCTCTTCGCTCTTGGGAAGACACACTTGTTTTGACAAGCTTCCTTCTTGTAAAAACCCTCTCTAAGCCCTTCTCTCTTATAATAAATCTATGTGTTAATATATATCCAACTCTATTGGCAACATGGATTTTATATTTTTTACATCCTTGCACATATTCCTATAAATGGATTAATCCCAGACTTAAGGTTAGGGGGTGAGACTGGTCTAAAATAAGAATGATTTATGAAAGACTATTCTCAACATGGTAAGACCTGCATGGCAGTGATGTAAGTCCCGCTAGTCAGGCAGCGTTTGTTGGTTGGTAGTCTGAATAAATCAAACTTAAAGTAAGTTGCCGGTTACTGTTCCATTGTAAAATTCCCTTGGTAAGTCTTGGATTTGATCTTGATATGGGATGCCTGTGATCCTGGCTGTGAATTGTATGGCTTGTTCAATTTGCCAATCATTAGGGAGTTCTATTTCATCCCATTTTTAGGTCTTCTAATATTTATTTTAGCCTTGCTAAAGTTTGTTTTTATTAGAATTGTCTCATTAACCATTTTATCAATCCTTTTGCAATTAGGATTAAGAGTAAATATTGGCTTATAATAAATTCTATAATAGACGCACAAAACTGTTGTTTCTAGTTTATAATCATAACCAATAGTTTTAACATTTAATGTTATAACATCTATAATATTTTTATCAAATAAAGATAATTGTAAATTTGGATAAACATCAATATAAACTGGTCATTTGGCCAAAGAAGATCTAATAACACCCATTAGTGATTTTTTATAATTTAAATTTCTTTCATCCCTTAGAACAACTATAAAGCTCACAGGAAGATTATCTAATGTCAAAGGTTTAAAAGCAACTTGAATTAAACCTATATGAACAAATTTATAATTTTTTTTATAAGGTTTTAAATCTTCATTATTTAATAATTGTAAAATCATTTGATCTTTGTCTAATGTGACAGATTCTTCATAGTTTTAACTACTTGTGTAAATCCTATTCTTTCAAAAGCTCATAATTTATAAATTAATTTTGGTTCTATCCTTGGGATAGTCCATCTATTTAATTCATCAAGATTTTTAGGAACATCATATTCCTCTATTTGACTATTTTTAATAGTTTCTCTTTTTCTAATAATATTGCTCAACAATATTCAAATTTTCCTTTATTTTTACTATTATAAATAGTATATTTACTTTTATTAATTGTATTCTTCTTTTTATGAGACGTGCTTTGAGCAATATTTTTATTTTTGTGAGGTAGAAATTTTCCTTTAATTATATGAGGTATATCTGCATTATATATTTCTCCACATTTTTCTTTCAAAAATATGATTCCATTTTTTAGATTCAATAGTAGTTTGGAATTCATTATCCCAATTATCTGTAAAGACTGGGACAATTGTCCTCTGAGTAATTTCAATTAATTTAATATATTCTTTTTCCATAAAGTTAAGAATTGTGTTAATCTATAACCTCCCCTATCATTAACCTGGCTCCGATATCATTCACAGTCAGGATCACAGTCATCCCATATCAAGATCAAATCAAAGACTTACTAAGGGAATTTTACAATGGAACAGTAACCGACAACTTACTTTAAGTTTGATTTATTCAGACTACCAACCAACAAATGTTGCCTAACTAGCGGGTCTTATATCACTGCCTTGCAGATCTTACCATGTTGAGAATAGTCTTGCATAAATCATTCTTATTTTAGGCTAGTCACACCCCCTAACCTTAAGTCTAGGATTAATTTTGCTCAAAAAAAAAAGTCTAGGATTAATCCATTTATAGAAATATGTGCAAGGATGTAAAAAATATAAAATCCATGTTACCGATAGAGTTGGATATAGATTAACACATAGATTAAGCCTATAAAGCCAATTATTAGAACATATATAAAAAAAATTAAATACAGAAATTTAAATTACTTACAACTTTGTAGTCAAATTTTTAAGAAATATTTATTGCAAGAGAGAAGGGCGTAGAGATGGTTTTTACAAGAGGGAAGTTTGTCAAAACAGGTATGTCTTCCCAAGAGCTAAGAGGCTCCTTTTATAGCATCAAACTATTTACAAAATAATTGAGCTAGGATTTTAAATCCGTCGCTTGAAAACAAACTTTGTATAAAACTTTAAAAAGTCTAGAACATAAAATTTCAAAGGCCTAAAAAGGCTATAGAAATTGTTTCTAGTTAAAAAGGTACTATTGTTGCTATAAAATTATCAGATATTATCCAACTAGCTTTCTTTGGTGTGAAACTCTCTAGATTCCTTCCATTTAATTCTGGATATTTTCATTGCATAATAATCTTCAATATCATCCATTCCATCATCGGATCCCATATTAATTGCTTCATCCATATAATTATATCTGGAGATATTATTATTATTATTATTATTATTATTATTATTATCTGAGCCCTAATCATCTGGATCTACTCCAATCAACATTTTTCATCTACATCTTTATCCCCACATTTCTATATTCCTTTCATTTCAATCCATGGCTACTTCTAGAAGCGCATCAGCGGTGGCGCGGCTCAGCCGATCGGCGGCAGAAGCATTTAGGGCCTCCGGCTCTGGCCATCAACTTCCCCGCACTCCATCCGCCGCCGGCCGATCCATCCGCTCCGATCTCGCTGCCCGCCCTCGTGCCCTTACTTCACCCTACGGGAATCACATACCTTCCTCTACCTTGTTCTCTGCGTCCTGCCTCAACCGCGTAGCCGCCCGCCCCTACTCTTCTGCCCAGGTGCGTCGATGTTAAAGTATATATATATCGAGTTTTTAATTTTGCTTTTTGTTTCGCAATGGTGATGGTCAGATGCTAATTGTGCTATGGAGGTGGGTATAGACCTGGTATGGTGATTGTGAGTTGGTGGTTTGTTTATCAAATATTTGACAAAAATGTGATCTTCGATATAAATGTGTTTCCTTTTTTCCATTGATCGATTCTTGAATTGAATTTACTGGTTTGTGACCGAGGTGCATGGGGCATAATTAAAGCTCAGCGCCTGCATTCTTAGAATCTCTTAGAATTTTATGGTTTATGTTGAATACTTTGATCTAGGATTAGTAGCTTGAATGTTCAGTTTTCTGAGGAAGCAAGCTTAGAATCTCTGGAATCTGAATTTGCTGCTTTTGCCATGTTATTTGACCTAAGATTAGTAGCTCTGAGTTTACTGAGTTAAAAAGAGACAGAATTATATGTCAGCACACGTACACTCTTTAAGATTCTCTCAAATGTGAATTTGCTGATCTGTGTCAAATACATGACTTAGGAGTTAGGATTAGTAGCTCCGGACATAAATTATATAAGCACATGCATAGCTTAGAATCTCTTGTTAGATAATGCATCTTTGGCTTAAACTATCTGGCCTGGTTTGAAATGAAGACAATGAAGTTCATAATGAAACTTATGTCAGTATTTTATTATTTCTCTAAAGTCAGCCAGCCTTCCACTTCCTTCCTGATCCTTCCAACGGGTCAATGGGTCATTTGAGTCAAACCGTGACATTCTCCCCCACCTATTTGAGCGATGCCCTCGTCGCGCCTTCTTCATGGAACTTTTATATTTCAGCTTCGAACTACCACAAGTCTTTGGCAGGCTCCCAACTTGCTTCATTCTTAGGCACCCCCTTCCATTGCACCAAGTATTCTCGCTTGGTCTTGCACCATTTTTTCTTTACTTCTTGGTCGGCTAAAATCTTCTCAACCTCCCGATCATATGACATTTTTGCTCCAAGGGGCGCTCGAGCTGACTCCATCTGGCTTGGGTCTTCGTGAAAAGGCTTCAACGTACTCACATGAAAGACCGTGTGTATTTTGAACTTCTTGGGCTGCTCTAGCTTGTAGGTAACTTTTCCAACTCGCTTAACGATATGGAAGGGTCCTTTATATCTTTGCACCAAGGCCTTGTGCTAGTCCTTGTGTCGCAACAAATTGTGGAGTTACATCACCAACACTTGGTCACCTTCCTTGTATTCCACGAGCCTTCTTTTCAAGTCTGCCCACTTCTTCATCCTCTTTTTGGCCTTGTTGGGGCAAGACCGTGCACATCTGCATCTTCTTGCCAAGACTTGATAAGTTTGTATGCTGCAGGGCTGCTTCCTTTGTAGCCTGAAGCAACCGACCCTCTAGGGTAGCGAGTTGCTGCCCCATCACTGTCTCGAATGGGCTCTTTCCCATTGACTCGATGCACTGTAAGTTATAGGAAAACTGGGCCACATCCAACAACTTTGCCCAATTGTTTCGAGTTGAACTCACATAATGCCTTGAATAGATTTCAATTAAAACATTTACCCTCTTTGTTTGTTTGTCGGTTTAGGGATGCAAACTTAAAGAAAAGTTCAATTCTGCACCTAGCATTTTGAAGAGTTCTGTCCAAAATCGGCCTGTGAAGTGGGGATCTCGATTACTCACAGTGGAACTCGGGACGCCCCAGTATTTTACCACGTTCTTCATAAATAATCAGGACGCCTCCTCAGCTAGGCGATCATTCTTTGTAACAATAAAGGTTGCGTACTTAGAGAATCTATCAATCACTGCTCACTAAATTTTTAATGATACTATAGTTTAGTGGCAAATTAAAATTATCGATCTCACAGAGATTGTATAAGCGAATATCTCATATACTGAAACATAGTTTTTTTGGTTTATTGTTCAAGTAAATTAGAATTTGAAAAGGGCTTTTGTAACTAAAATTAACTTTGCAAGAATTAAATTAAAACACGAATTAAACCAGAAAAGTTCAAATTCCAGGCAAGTTCATATCTTGGATAACATGCAAGGAAATCAATCGATCAACTAAAAATAAAGATTAAGGTGGAACATCAAAAAATTATTACAAATTCAATGGTTTGGAAATTCATAAAGAAGTTTATTAATTCTCTATATCCTCTCGGCCTCTAAAAAAATTAACTCCTCCCAAAAACATCAGTTTTATTTCTATGGATTAAATTCTTTTTTTAAGACATAATAAAAATCCACATTATCAATTCTTAAATCGATTAATTAATTTTCTCCTTTCAGTCTCAAATTAATTAATTATGAAATCCAATCAAATGGCCAATTTTATCAGATTTAGAAAAAGCACAAGAATTGATAAACCAAATTAAAATATTGATCGATTCGATAACTTAGACATGCATCCAAGATAATCACATAAACCCTAGAATCTGACGAAGGAATTACCTACACATATTCATATTAAACAAACATATGAAAAGATAAAACATGTAAATGTTCTTCATAAATAAAATCAATGTTGAATTGAGTCCAATCTAGACAAATCTTGATCCCAATCTTCAATCTAAAGTCAAAATAATAGAACTATGAAAAACCTGACTCTGAGTCTCAAAAGTGGCATAAATCTAAATCTCGAAATTACTAGATATATATAATAGGTTTGAGTGATTAAACATGGCAAGTAGGAAACATGGAAATTTTGCCCTAAAAGCTCGTGTGTCGATCGACACACGACCTCAAACTCGAGCCGTATCAACTTCTTGTCGAGCCATCCCTTCGGGCGTTGTGTCAATTGACACAACGCGTGTCGATCGACATGCACGTTGAATGTCGATCAAACTCAGCTTCTCGACACCAACTCCTCTAGACCTCTGTGTCGACTGACACCCTAGGTGTCGATCGATACAGAGCACACGACCAGAAACTCCATCTTCCACACTAAGTCGAATTCTCGCTCCAAAACTTGTATTTTTCACCATTACCAACATACCGAACATAAAACCAATACGATGCTAAGAAAATAAAGTAAACACACGATAAAAGCATTAAAACAACCTAAAAATTCATTGATATGTGAACGAAATAACGCATTTATCAATCACCACCATGATTGTTTGAGCTCCCTCAAACTTTGACAGATTTACTATAAAGTCCATCGAAACGCTTTGCTATGGCCTCACCGGCGTGGCCAACGACTCCAACAATCCCGCAGGGGCCTTTTGTTCTATCTTGTTGGCAAACTAGACGAGTTTTTATATAAGTTTTATATCATCATATAGGTTAGGCCAATAGTACCTTTCTCCACCAAAGCTTGTGTGCGGTGCATCTCTGGGTGACCTGCCCACTTTGAATCATAGCACTCATGTAAGATTTCCGTATGAGGTTGCCATGTGCTGAGACATATAGGCGGTGCCTGTTAATTATGGCCGCTAGTTCTGCGTTCCGACCCAATGCATCAGCCACTGAGTTAGTCCTTCCTGGTTTGTACTACAACCCGTAATCAAACTCTGCCGAGTAATCCTGTCATTGAGCTTGTTTTAGTGTAAGCTTTTTCTGGGTGTGGGGAACCGATTGAGAGTTGGGAAGTGTTCCGGGAAGAAAGTTGCAAACAATTCTACCTAGCCTATGACGAAGATGAAGCAAGGGCAAAGTTGCGACGGTTGGAACATAGGAGCGACCTTTATGAATATTGTCGAATGTTCACGGAATGTTGCAGGTGCCTTCAATGGGAGATAAAGAGGCGTTCTTCCATTTTATGCACGGACTTAAACCTTGGGCAAAGCAAGAGTTGCAACGAAGAAGTGTGCAAGATTTGCACTCTGTGGTGACCACGACCGAGTCCCTCACAGAGTTATGTTCAGAGAAGTCGGAACCAAAGAAAAAGGCTGTTCTGAATGGTGGGGGAGAGCGGGATAGAACAGCTCGACCAGAAGGAAGGAGACCACTACCAAATTACGGTTACAACAAGGACAAGTCAGGTACAAGTCATACTAATAAAGATAAAAGACCCTTGAAATGTTTCTTGTGTGACGGTCCCCATATGGCTCGAGAATGCCCATCTCGGGCAAATCTGCCATGTCTTGTTAAAGATGATGGAGAAGAAAGGAAGGATACTCAGTTGGGGAGGGTTGCTGTTGATCCTAAGCTCTATCAAGATCAAGAAACAAGGTCGAAGGCCTTGATGTTCAAAGGTGTCGGTTGCGGGTAAAGAAATGAATACCTTGGTGGATATGAGGGCCTCAAACCTCTTCATCTCCAAGGAAGCTATGACAAAGTTGGGCCTTCACATTGAAAAAGTGCTGGGAAGGCTCAAGACGGTGAATTCGAAGGAAGTTCCGACGTGCGGAGTGGCAAGGGGTGTAGACCTTTGCTTGGGACCGTGGAGAGGAAAAAGACTCTTGAGTTAATTCCCGATGATTATGATCTTGTTATTGGTATGGACATTTTGCATCGTATAGATGCCATGATAGTGCCATTCGCAGACTGTATATGCATCCTCGAAGCCCACTGCCAATGTATCGTGCTCGTAAGAAGATCTAAAGGTTCTGGGAAAAAAAATACTTGTTGGCATTGCAACTGAACCGAGGGGTCCAGAAAGGCGAGGTGACTTACCTTACAGTGATGAAGTCGGAGGAAGATAGGGACGATGGTGCGGTCCCATCCGAAATTGCCCAAGTATTAGGACTAGGAGACTACAAAGATGTGATGCCTCCCGAGCTTCCTAAACAACTTTCACCTAAGAGGGAGGTGGAGCACGAAATTGAGCTAGTTCCTAAAGCACGACCCCCTGCCATGGCGCCCTATCGCAAGGCACCCCCGGAGTTGGAAGAACTCAGAAACATCAGGAACTACTTGAAGCAAGACATATCCGACCCTCGAAGTCTCCCTTTGCTGTGTTGGTGTTGTTCCAAAAGAAGCAGGATGGAAGCTTGAGGATGTGAATTGACTACCAAGAACAAGCTCACAGTAAAGAACAAGTACTCAATTTGCGTTGATAGCTGACTTGTTTGACCAGCTGGGGGTGGCGAAATGGTTCACAAAGTTGGACGTAAGATCGGGATATTACCAAGTTAGAATTGCAAAGCAGGACATCCCAAGACAGCATATGTGACCCGGTATGGAGCATACGAGTTCTTGGTCATGCCTTATAGCCTTACCAAGCCCCTGCCACATTTTCTACGTTGATGAATAAGTTATTTCACGAATTTCTTGATAAATTCGCTGTCATTTACCTTGATGACGTTGCGATCTACAATCGGAGCTTGGAGGAACATGTAGAGCACCTTCGACGGGTGTTTGAAACCCTATGGGCACATTTGCCTTCGCACGTGGCAACACTACCTGTTAGGGAAAAGATGCGTGGTGCGAACGGATAATATTTCCACAAGCCAAAAAAACCTTACACCAAAATAAGCTCGGTGGCAGGATTACTTGGTGGAGTTTGATTCCGAGTTGGAGTACAAACCAGGAATGAACTAACTTAGTGGCGGATGCATTAAGTCATAAGGCAAAATTAGCGGCCAGAATGTTCCTTGCTTGGGCAAATTCATAAATATAATTTTTTTAACGATTCTTAACATTTTTATTGTACGTCAAATTGTATATGCAATTAATAAAAATAAAAATAAGTATATCAAACACAAAGTCTATGAGATTTGATTTAAATATTATCCTATTGTAATATCATATTTGTATTATTTTTAAAAAAGAGTAAATATGAGAAATTACTGAGATATAATACTTCAAAGAAAAAAATAACATATGAATTTTTTTATATCTTTTATTATTATTTATTGTATATATATGTTAAAATATAATAAATATAAAAATAGAAAATTATGTAAATTTTTGGAGGCTACATATTTTTTTATTGTTTATTGTATATATATGTTAAAATAGAATAAATATAAAAATAGAAAATTATGTAAATTTTTGGAGGAATTTTTTTTTTTACTAAATAGGTCGGGTTCGAGGGTTCGAGTTGATTTTTCTGACATGAAAAACTAAATGGGTCGGGTTTGGATTGACATATAACGTGTTAATATTAGATCTCAACTCGACCTGCCAATCTGAATTCGACCCAATTGCCACCCCTAAATATAATGGCATAAAATACTAAATATGTCAAACCTAAGTGCCCTTTAGATTTAGATGCAAAACTTCTAAATCATCGTCTCTTTTAACCGTAAATTATAGTTCCAGCCGAATCCGAATATGCATGCCCTTTTGTTATGATGTGTGCCAATTACTTCCAAATGTTTGCATCAGTTTCTCTCTCCAAGTTTCATTGTTGATTAAGTTAATATATATTTTAGTGAGGATATCATGAAAAAGGTTCTTTCCTACTATGACATGAATGATATTTGACCTAGGTACTGCTTGTAATCGACTGCATTTCCGTTATATTTAGTTTTCTGTGGATTTCTGTTACATGAGAATATATTCTGCCCATGATAGTCAAATCTCAATTGTCCTTGATCAGATCCCTGGAACCAAAGCAATCCGCTCTGTATTCTGGCATGTAAATGAAGGTGTGGAAGAGGTCCTGGCAGATTATGTTCATCATGAAATGACGCGAACTTGGATTTCAATCTGTTTGAAATTGTTTCTTATAATCATGACCAAGGATGTCATTGTGGCTGTTGCCGATCTCTAGAGGTCAGTCAAGATGCCTGCTAGATGCATTTGCTTACCAGGAACTCAACTATGGTGGTGGAGACCATGGACCATGGATAAGGTTGACCTCACATTCAGAATGAGTTTTGGTAATAAATTCATGTATGATATTATGACTGAGTTTTGGCAATAAATTTATGTCTGAAAGTATGGTGCGTTGTGCATTTAGCTCACAGTATGTTTCGATTCATAGTCGGATTGATATCTGTCTAGTGTACAGTAATGGAGCTTTTATTGCATTCCAGTTCTAAATGTTACTTCAGAATATGATGTTTTATCCACTATAAAATGATGATGATGATAATTATAAGCAACGATTTTCAAAACAAATATTAGTTCTTGCTTGTAAATAAGTTTCGCTCAGATAGCCCCTACCCGAATTCTAAAATTGGTTGTGCCAAAATTATCACAATGTAAAACCTCCCACTATTTACTTTGAAATCCTGATATTCTTCATAAGTGTCGGTGACCTCTGCATGAAGCCAACAAGTTTCTAGCAAATATATTTTGCCCACAAAAGAAAAAAACATGCAGAGAAACAATCTAGTATACAAGCTAATGGAAGATTGGTAAAGTAATGCTTGATTAAGTTACTGCATTCAACTTCTGGACGCATTCTGTGTCTTAACACGAGAGGTAGATCCATTGTTCTCTTGGCAACATGCTTCAGCGCAAGACATGCTCGCGGAGAGAATCATTTCCTTAGTATCATTGCGCTGCAGTTTAAAGATCAAAATGAGCAAGGCTGGAGGAGTTAACAGATGATAGCAAATCAATCTTGTATCCAACGATATACAATCCACAATAGAAGATAACTAACACATTTCCTGTGAAAAGCACTCCCCACTTTACAAGAGTTGAACACAATTTCTCAGCATAGTTAGGCATATTGCACATGAAACAAGAAAGACAAAACATATACAGAAAAAAAAAAAAAAAAGAACCACTTCAAAGAGCCTCATAGGTGTATACAAAGATAATAAATTGAAATGTACAAATGTAAATTCATATTACCACTCGTTTGCTGATGTAAGGCTGTACTGGAATAAGCTCCTCCGATTGATTATCATCCTCCTGCGTTGCTTTGTTTTCCATCAGGAATTCTTTTCTAGAATCTTTTCTCGTGCCAGACTGCCACACTCTACCAAAATTGGGGAGCCAATTAGAATCAAAGATGCTATTAAGTCGCTCCCCTCTCCTTTCCATCTCTAACTCAAGTTTTCGTCTCTCTGCCCATGCAGCTCCAACACGTTTTGGGTTCAACTTTGACTTCCCTAATCTAGAAGTAACAGACTCCCTCAATTCAGGACTCTGTGCTGGATCAATATCTCCTTTTGTTGGATCAAACCACGGTGGAGGTGCTCCAGTGTGAACATTTCCTTCCAAAATAACTTTAAATGTAGAAGAATTTTGCATCAAATTTACCAACTCTGCACAAAAAGAAAGTGGAGCAGAAAATCAGTTCAATAATAGCTCTAGAAAGTGGTATACACTGAATTAAGTAGCACGGGAGATTTGGAGGTGAATTAAGGTGGGAAAGATAAGCTTAACGCAAATTAACATATTTAAAGAAACATATTACCTGGAGATGTCTCTTCATTACTTAATCTTACTCCTGAGTAGTCCTGCTTGAGAAACATTAATGGTAACAAAGATAATTTATGCTAATTCAACACAAAAGACTGAAAAGTGATAATTAGGATTCTATCAAACAAAAGAATGACACATAGAATTTGCTAAAAAGTAAACTTACAGATCTATTATTAGAATAAACATAAGACGAGCATTCGCTAGCAAGAGAGTTGGAGCAATGTTGACTATGAATAAAACCTGGTAAACACATGACAAAATATATTAGAAACATTATCAGTATTGTTCAGGAGACATATAATTGCTGTAACTATACATTTATATATATGAAAACCTGTTGAATTCTTCAAGTATTGAGCATATTGTACTAGGCTGCCTCCAGATATATTATGTGACGAAGGGCCAATTTCAGAGGCCGAAGATGATAATGCTGAACTGGGTGATAGATTTCTCTCATTCGTATAGCTATGTAAAGGTACAACATAATTTGGAACGCAAGTTTTAAGAGAAACAAAATATTTTTTGCTAGAACTACTAGCAGATTCAGCATTATGTTCAGTGTGGATATTATTCAGAGGTCCAACAGACTGTGTTTTAGAAGCTTCCATCTTCAATGACTTGCACTTCTTCTTCCACTGCATGCCAAATAACAAAAAGCAATATATACCATCATATAATTGAACAGATATAACACAACCAATGATCTAACATGATCAGTAATTATATCAATCATTGACCAATACAAAAACATACCAATGGAATGAAACGAGAAAACTAAACCCTTCAATGGAATAAAAGTATATGTCTTCAAGTAATAAAAAGATTGTATACGAAAACTGAATAACCAAACTAATTTAATAAGCTTTCTTAAAAAAACAGAGGATGTATCATGTATCAAAACTACAGGGTTGAGAAATCGAGTACTCAGCATACCAGTCAAGTAAAGGGAAATCCAAACAAAGAACTAAGAATGCACAAGCAAAGGAAACACTGAAACACAGATCAACAATGCAAAAATTTCAGAAAGTACCTTTGCACGATCCACCTCAGTTATGCGGAAGGAATCAAAATGGTCTATTCCACTTCCGTATTTCCACATGAAACCCTTCACTTTCTTGCAGTGCTCCTCGCCGGCCAAATGCTCGATCGTATGGCCACTGAAAACCTCAAAAAGTAAAACACACACGCCCACAAAAAAACAAGACAAATAAATAGCAGCATCTCAAAACAAAACCAAATAATGCAAAACTCTAGAGTAACCAACCAAGCGAATTGGCTATCAAGCTCGAGAATATCACAATTGCAGAACACGCAGTAGAAGCGGTTCTGGTGCGCGTGTTCCGGGAGGATCAGCATCGGAGTTTTGAGGAAGAATTTGACGTCGGAAAGTTTAGATTGGAAGCGAGTGAGGAAATTGGAGAGTGAGTTCTTGTGCCTGGGGAAGAAATTATGGCGGCGGCCGTGGTTGTGGTTCAATCTACAAACCTCGCAGAACTCGAATTGTTGCTGCTCATTGTCGATCTTCCTCTTCTTCTTGTTGTGATTCATGTCGGTTAGGGCTCGCGTATTTGAGAACTTTGAGGCTGATCAGTACATATGCCTCAATATGTGATGAGAGTTTGATTAAAGCCGCGAGACCACCTCAGGCGTGTGTCGGCCGGGAGCTCCGCCGTCCAAGGATTTTGCGGTTCGGGATTTTTGCTTCTGATTGTCGAATATGCGTTAACCTTTCGAATTATTATTATTATTATTATTATTATTATTATTAATAGGGTAAATAGGAAAAAATATCCACATTTATGGAAAAATACCCCAATCTATTTTTATAAATTAAAAGTATATCAATTTTTACTTCCATTTATAA
Organism: Plectranthus barbatus; assembly: GCA_026898455.1. NCBI lineage: Eukaryota > Viridiplantae > Streptophyta > Magnoliopsida > Lamiales > Lamiaceae > Plectranthus > Plectranthus barbatus. Next base: position 465,316 of record JAPKLW010000509.1, read on the forward strand.
TTATACCATTATCTATAAATATTTTAGGAAAATACCCTATGTATTATTATTAATTAAAAATACTCCAAACTTTAATTTCGTTTATAAATTATACCAAAACAAGAAATATTATTGGCTCACGCAAAGATGGAATTCAAAACAACTAACTTTGTCGTGTTAAATTTAATATACTAAACAATCAATATTTGTCATATATTCAAATTCATTTATCTTCTGAAAAGTATTTAAAACTCCATGTTCTGCTCTTTATTTTTAGTTCATTCGTTTGCTTGAATTTCTTATTTTTTTCTTTCAATGAGTGTTTTGACGTGTGATCTTTTTCGAAATGTAAGCGCCTTCGTTTGGATTGGACGTTACACTAATCAAATGAAACAAAAAAAGAGAGCAGAAAATGAAGTTTAAATACTTTTCAGAATATATAGGAAATATTGATTATTTAGTATATTAAATTTAACACGGATGAAAGATAGTTGTTTTGCCTGTCATTTTTGTGTGAGCCAATTATATTTCTCGTTTTGGTATAATTCGTAACAAAAATAAAGATTATGGTATTTTTAACTAATGATAATACATTGGGGTATTATTCAATATATCAATAGATCAGGGTATAATTCATAAATGAAAGTAAAGATTGAGATATTTTTAACTAATGAAAATAGATTGAGATATTTTTCAAAAAACATCAATAGTGTAAGGTATTTTCCCTTATTTACCCTTATTATTATTATTATATTATTTTTTATAGCGAATACTAAAATAAAAAAAAAACCTCTCATGTTTTACTTTTAATTAACTCTAAAAAATATTCTAAATAATTTTCGTTTAATAAAATATAAAAATATTCTCATGTTTTAACCAATTCTAAAATATAATCTAAAGAATTCTCGTATAATGAAATATACTCTGAATTTTAATTTCTTTATGTAGATAATTATTTATGAAGTTAAAAAATATTGAGTGAATAGTTAATTATTACATGGAGTCATCATGACAGCAATAAGGAATTTGAAAAAAAAAATTTAAAAAGGAAGATATTATCTCTCCAAAATGAATTTGTAGGAGTAATCTAAATATCTAGTTCGAAAAGTAATTTGCTAGTAGGTCTATGATACTGCAGGTCGACGGAAGGAGTTCGACAGAAGTGAGTATAGTCGTGTAGGGCGAGGAACTCATGAGCAATTCGAGTTGGCTGGATATGGAAAAGATATGGTGCATGTTAATGGTGGAATTTTGCAAGGCTTTTTAAATAAGAATATTAGATAAATAAATAAGAAAATATGAATAAACTTAACATAAATGTTTGATCAAAGGTAGAACTTGAATACTTGATGCTTTTATTGCTTTATTTATTGCTGAATTCAATGTGTTCTTTTACAATCAATGCAGCCTTATTTATAGGAAATAAATACAAGTGACTTTAAATGAAGAGTCATAGTGCTTCGGTTGAACTAGTGTCTCGAACAGTCATGTCTCTTCAATCGAGCTGGTTTCACTTTGAAATGTCTTGGTTCAATGACTCAGCTTTTCGCAATGTTTGAAATGTATAGCTTGTCCGGAGGTAGCTCGGCCTGGAAAGTAGCTCGGCCCAAAAGTGGTTTGGCCTGGAGGGTACTTGACCGAAGAGCTTGCCTTAGAATATTTATTTCATATTTCTGTGCTTCTCTTTTGGGCTTTCTTCTTTGATGGATTCCAAAACGGGCTTGCTCATTTTTGAGTCATAACGATAGCCCCCTGGCTCTCGTCCGAACTGTTTTGGAGTTCGGCGAAGCCGAAGTAATTAGTCTCTTAATTTAGGGAAATTCATTTTCCTACAAAAAATTAAAGAAAAAGCAAATTTTCCCTACCCCGAACCGTAGTCCGGAGATGTTCAGGAGGTAGAATTATTCCCATATCGTGAGGCGTACCTCGACAAGATTTAGGAATGTTTTTTTACTTCGGGTGTATCTACGAAGCTAATAGTCGACTTACGATTATCCCTAAGTCCGGGCTGGCTAGGCTCGGCCTGTCTACAAATTGTACTTTACAGGATTTAAATACTGAAATGTAAATTTTTTACAAATCAGGCGGGAAGCGACCCCGAGTCCCGTGGGCACACTATGCTGAAACACCCTGGCTGTTTCTTGGGCTATTCGTTTCTGTTTCATAGTCATCGAGGAACTTTGTGGACAGAAGAATCTACGACTTCAATATCCTAAGTTCCTCGGACATTTTGGCTGACCCAGGCCAAGAGCTCATTGCCTAAAAATGTTTTTGCTTTGCATCCGAACAATTTTCGTGTTCGAACTGAAATAAGATCGAGCAACTCTTGTGCTCAAGGCATTATTTCAAAAATTTTAAAGTAGTGAGAACAATTTTTATGTTCGAACTAATATCAATAGCTAAAATTTAACCGAGGTCGAGCTATAACCAAAAAACGGTTGAACTTCCAGGGGCGGGACTTGAAGGGATTTGTGAACTGAATCACTTAATCTGTTAGCCGGGATCGTTAACTAGAATATAAAAAATAAATTGCTATGCCTATGATTAATCCTAGCATGCTCCTATTGATTATTCATAAAGGGGGTTTTTGCGGAATACCTGGATTGTAGAAACCTGAAGAACGAGTGCGCAGAGATTCGATCCTCGATCTTTTTTCCCGCGCACCAAGATTTATTCCTAGCAGATCAAGGAATTAAATCTTTGAAAATTAATAGTAATTTTCGAAAACAAAGAGGGAGAGAAGAAAGAACACGATCCTCCTGATCTGATCTTCTGATCTATATCCCAACTCTAATCCGAATATCTGGCGAAAATTCCCTTCAGATTCCTTGCCCGGTTGAGAAGCAGAATTTCCTCCTCGTTCTCAGATCTAGTCGATCACACACAACTCCCAAAATACTGGTTTGCTGTGTTGCAACATATGATCTTGTGGTATATTGTTGTGTATTTTGATCTGAGAACGTGAGACATATTTATAGGAAAATACTGGACTTCTATTGGGCCTGAGTTTTCATGGGCCAGACCAAGGACCATAATGCAAATAACAAATAAGTTCTATCAATTAATTAATTCCCATATTCAACCCATAATATAATTAATTAATTAATTAATATTGATTCATTCCACCAGAGAATCAATGCTGTCCTACCTATTTGCTACCACATTTTGAGGTACGAGTTGCATTGGTTCGGTATATCCCCACATTTAAGATTACAAACATTCGTTAATTAATTTAAGCTCTGACAAGCTATTTAATTAATTAACATCTTATATTCCTGAGTCAAACCACTAAAACCTTTTCACTTATGCTTGAACTTAATTAGCCTGCAGGACTTTAGCATAACGAACCCTTTGAGCTGCTCAGGGAATGTCACCATCCTATACTGGATGTGGTTACCTAGTTCCAGTACCAGACATTCATAGACAAACTGCTATCACCCAAGATACAGATATACAAGCTTAACTAGAGCCTTTCATTGCAACTCAAAGTGATACACAATCCGTGCATACTTCTGTACCTTCATACAGGCTTAGGATCTCATCAAGCCATAAAGATCTAGTTTCGTTTAATGTCAGATAAAAGAATCGATCTCGACTTAGGTCCTTATCAATGTGTGGCCCACACCAACATACCAAGCCATCCAAGATATGATGCTTATTACTGCGTATGCTCCAGCCTACACCGGCGGTTTATCCTGGAACTGTCTCAGCTGTGATAACCATTTATATCTTGCTAGGTCAAACAATCCATACGATCTTCCGTGATATGCTACACACCGTATGATCTCCCTATCGACGAGATAAGAGGATAATTACGTTTGTAACACATGTTTGTTAATTCAGACATGAGATGAACATACAACATTTATGATTCCCAATATATTAACCAATCGACCTTGTACATAATATACTATCATAATGATTTTAGTATATAAATCAATCAATCTCCCACTTATACTCAAAGCATTATACAGGTGCTTTCAAGAGTGTAACGCGTCTAAACTAATCTAGCTATTACATCAATCATTCTACGTGGCTGGCTTTGCCTTCAGCCCAAGGTTACGTACATGCATCTCGTAGACCTTCTGAGGCAGAGCTTTTGTGAATGGATCCGCTAGATTATCTTTTGTATCAATTTTCTCTACCAGCATATCACCCCTTGCTATGATTTCTCGTATAATATGGTACTTCCTCTCAATGTGTTTTGTTGCTCTGTGAGTTCGTGGTTCCTTTGAATTAGCCACGGCTCCCGAATTATCACAATATACCGTGATAGTCTTGGGTAGCTTAGGAATCACATTCAACTCCAGAAGGAAGTTTCGAAACCATGCTGCTTCTTTCGAAGCTTCAGAAGCTGCCACATATTCTGCTTCCATTGTGGAGTCAGCAATGCACTTATGCTTTGCACTCCTCCATGATATGGCCCCACCTCCCTATGTGAACACATAGCCAGAGGTGGACTTTTTTCATCTCGGACTGCCTGGAAATCCGAATCCATATAAGCCACATGGCACAACTCCTCACACTGATAGACGAGATAATATTCTTTAGTCCTTTCCAACTATCTGAGTATGTGCTTTACCGCGGTCCAATGCATTTGTCCAGGGTTAGACTGATATCTTGCTACCATGCCTACAACAAAGTAGATATTTGGCCTCGTACATAGCATTGCATACATGAGGCTCCCCACGGCCGATGCATACGGCACGTTGCTCATCTCATCTTTCTCCTTTTGTGTCACTGGACACTGATCCTTGGAAAGATGTATGCCATGTCTGAAGGGTAACATACATTTCTTGGCAGTTTGCATGCTGAAACGGGCAATCACAGTATCCACATATGACCCTTGAGACAAGGCCAACATCATTTTCTTGTGCTCCCGCAATACTTTTACCCCTATGATGTATCTTGCCTCCCCAAGGCCCTTCATATGAAACTGTTCGGATAACCACCCCTTTATGCCCGACAATACTTCCACATTGTCGCCAAATAGGAGAATATCATCTACATAAAGTGCAAGGAACACCACGCTTCCGCTGACACAGAGACGGTACACGCAACTCTCGTTTGAACATTGTGAAAACCCATAGGATTTAATCACTTCATCAAAATGTAGATTCCATGACCGTGAAGCTTGCTTAAGTCCATACAGCTACTTCTTAAGCTTCCAAACCAAATGTTCTTCGCCCTTCCGCACATAACCTTCTGGCTGTTGCATATAGATGTCCTGACCTTCTTCAAGGTACCCGTTTAGAAACGTGGTTTTGACATCCATCTGCCAAATCTCTAGGTCCATATGTGTTGCTATGACTAGGAGTATTCGAATGGACTTAAGCATGGCAATCGGTGAGAAGGTCTCGTCATACTCTACACCTTCTTTCTGACTATAACCCTTCGCCACCAGTCTTACTTTGAAAGTTGTGATTTCACCATTCGCTCCTTTCTTTATTTTGTATAACCATTTGCACCTTATGGCTCGATAGCCATCTGGCAAATTAGTTTTCTGGTATACATCCATAGCCATAATGGATTCTATTTCCGAATCCATGACGATCAGCTATTTGTCCGCATCTTTATCAGATACCGCCTCATCGTACGTCTAGGGATTGGTATCATTCTAGTCTGCTTTCTGGGATCAAGTCAGAAGACTCTCCCACGAACATATACCTTTCGGGTTGGTGGACAATCCTCCCACTGCGACGAGGAATCTGAGCCATGTCAGTAGTTGGCACAGTACTTGCTTGTCCCATACCTTGCATTGATGGCAGTGTTGGTATTTCCTCATCTACTACAGGTGGATTTACCACTACACTGGGCTTTCCTGATGGAATCGCTTCCTTATCCCCAAGCTCGTGGAGGATAATTTCACTCTTGGATCTGTGGTTTCTTACATATTCGTCCTCCAAGAATCTTGCATTGGTACTGACAACCACTTTCTGATTCTTAGGACAATAAAAGTAACCACCTTTCGTTTGCCTGGGATATCCTACAAACAACATCAACTTACACCTACTTTCGAACTTATCAGGTTCCTTTGTCAGCAGATATGCTGGACAACCCCAAACCCTCATTTTGGTTAAACTTGGCTTTCGCCCATACCAGAGTTCCAGAGGCATTTTAGGAACTGATTTAGTAGGTACCAGGTTAAGCAAATAGGCCGCTGTCTCCAAGGCATATTCCCAAAACGAAATCGGCAAGCTTTCATAACTCATCATTGACCTGACCATTTCCAAAAGATTCATATTTCTTCTTTCCGCTACACCATTTTGTTGAGGGGTTCCTGGTGCAGTCCACTGGGATGTAATCCCGTTATCTGATAGATACTGCAATAACTCGTTACTGAGGTATTCTCCACCACGATCTGATTGTAGTGTCCTGATAGTTTTGCCCAGCTTCTTTTCTACCTCAGTCCTAAACTCTTTGAATTTCTCAATGCATTCAGACTTGTAGCGAATCAAATAGACATATCCAAATCTTGAGTAATCGTCAATAAATGTGACGAAGTACTCATAACCTCCACGAGCTTGCGTGGACATCGATCCACATAAGTAAGAGTGGATCAATTCCAACACATCCTCTGCTCGAGACTGACTTGCCTTAAAGGGTCTGATCGTCATCTTTCCCTCTATACAGGATTCACAGACTTGATGTGGTACCACTTGAAAAGATTCCAAGAGCCCATCACATGCTAATCTTTTAATCCTCTTTAGATTGATGTGACCTAGTCTCAAGTGCCAGAGATATGTTTGATCCTCATCGGAAGAAAACTTTCTCTTTAAATGATTATTATTATTGGATGAGTTTGCAACATTCACAGAAGATTTATGCATACAATCATTGATATAGAGAGAGTCAATCAGTTTGCCATGACAGATAACACCATTATTCCCAATGATAGAAACTCCACTATAAAAATTAACTGAAAATCCATCATTAAATAACTTGAAAACTGAAATTAAGTTCCACCAAAAAACCGGCACATATAGAACATCTCTCAAAATCAAAATATTGTTTTCAAAGCATAAAGTAAAATCTCCAATGGCTAGTGCTGAGACTCGCTCTCTGCTGCCCATTGAGATGGTAATCTCGTCATTCATCAGCTGCCTTGTCATCTTGAACCCCTGCAAAGTATAACAAACATGATCAGTAGCTCCGTATCCACTACCCAAGAATAGGTAGAAACTGATGCTAAACATATTTCCATTATAAATGCACATGACGCACCTTGTCCAGTCTTTCTGACTTGACAATCTTTCTTCCAGTGACCAGCCTTGCCACATCTGAAACACTTGTCCCTTTTCGCAGGCACGCCCGGTGTCCTTTTTGACTTCTTCATAGAGGTTGTACCTTTGGCTTTCTTCTTAAACATTCCTTTGTGCCTCTTGCCAACCAGCGTAACAGGACGGTTTCCTGAAGTAGCCAAAGCAACCTTTTCTGGAAGCATTACTGACTCCGCTGCCATCAAGTCATTGAGCAACTCATTAAGAGTGTACTCTTTCTTGTTCATGATAGCATTCAGTCTGAAGTTCTTGAAAGACTTTGGCAGAGAGTTGAGAATGATATCAACCTGCGCTTCCGCATCGATACCACCTCCATGCAGCGTGAGTTCATCCATGAGATGAGTCATGCCGACCACGTGCTCTCTGACCGAGTTACCTTCAGCCATTTTCTTTCCCATGATTTCCCTCATGAGATTGAATCTGACAGCTCGGTCTGACTCACCATAGGTCACTGTGAGACTGTCCATAATGTCACAAGCATTATCATACGAATGATGTTGCTGTGCAAGTACCTTGGACATTGTAGTCATCATATAGCATTTCAATATATATTTTGACTTGAGCTACTTGTTATAGTAGCTCCTTTCCTCATCAGTCGATGCATCAGCGGGAGCAGCCGGACGAGGCTTATCAAGGACAAACTTGTGTTCCTCTGCAACAAGGATGTAATCCAAGTTGCATTTCCATTCTTGGAAATTGGGACCAGTTAATTGGTTTTGTGCTAAGATATTGATTACATTTGGTAAAGACATGTCTGAAAACAATAAATTAAAACAGAAATTAAAACTTTGTCGCAAACAGTTGAAACAATTAAATATTGAAACCTTATGATAAAACAATATTAATGTTTCCTCCAATTTGCCTGAGTATTACTATTGCAAGCCACACATGTGGACATTTAAAACAAAACACTTAACCAAACTGCATCTTTCAATTCCAGTCCTTTAATTCCAATTCATGCCCGGGTTCCTTAGACAAATGGAATTAATAATTGGAGACTAACTTAAGACCATATTATCCTACTGAGTAGGGACATCACAAATGAGTTATACTCTGAACAATATCTAAGCTAGCTTACCACCAAAGCCAACTCTCCCATATAAGGATCTATCATAATGCACCTTATCTCTTATAATAAGGCTGTCTCATTTAATTCAATCCCTAGAGAACTTATGAAAACTCCATACGCAAGCTACACATGTAGACGTTTACGCATGAGCTCTCACTTCTCACATGAATTAAATGTTTGTTTTAAGAAATCCTATCTATTAGAACTTATGAATAATAAATTAAGTAAGCTACACATGTAGATGTTTACCTAATAAATTACCCACTTCTAATAAAGGATCGCTTTGTGGAGGTCTTATTAAATAAGCTTAGTAATTTTAAATTCATAAGGTTCAATTTCACAGATTATTTTATGTAGCCATAATTATAACATTGCTAAAATTCTATCATGCCATGCATGAACCCCGAATTTATAGTTATAATTAATTACATAAAATAAATCACATAAGCATGCTTTTAAAAACTGTAAATAAAAGTAATAAACGTGCTCCTATTATCTACAACATGCTTGTATGCTGCGCAATTAATGTAAACACACATATCATGCGAAGACAAATAATAAAGCAAATAAAAAATGTCCTCGTGGTCTCATGATACGAAATTAAGAAATAATCCTATCTATTACAATTTGGAATTATTTCACAGATCTTCCACTGGGCTCCCACTACTTGGACTGTGATCTGATTTTATTTTCTGAAACTGGGCCTCCAGGATTTGATTCATCAGAAAATTGGACAACTGGGCCAGTTAACCGAATCGCAGGCCCGTGCACACATTGCAAGCCCGATAGCCCGCGAGAACTTGGCCCGACGTGCCACCACTGGCGAACCACTGCCGCCAGCGACCCGCCGCCGCCACGAGGGCTGCCGGAATTGCGCAGCAGCCATACATGCACATCGCATGGCTGCAGCTTGAGATCTGCCTCCACTGGCCGTCTCCCCGGCCTGCTCTGCCGTCGCCCTTCATGCCGGCCTTCTTCTCTCTTCGTTAGACACCCGCAAATCACCAGAAAAATGTGCAAGAGACGCGGTCCGAGGCTTGCACGAACAGTGCGCAAACCCTAGGATTTGCAGCACCGCCGCCCGTGTCAAGCCTTGCCACCGGCCGCCCCCAGCCCGCGCATTCCCTGCCTCCAGCCGCCGCACTGCCGTCGTCGACCGCCGGAGGGAAGGAGAGCCACCACAACGCGCGCAGGCTCACACAGGTGCAGCGCACGCACGAAGCCTAGGGCTCTGCCTTGCACGTGCGCCTAACCGCCGCTACCGGCTGCTGCTGCCTTCAACCCCCGTGCGTGCCACCTGCGTGCCCTACCGGCGCTCCTGCAGCCGCACTTGGGTGCGCGGGGAGCTGCCCCTGGGCGCTGCCCCTGGCGCGCAATAGCACGCGGCGAAGCCTTGGGTTCCGCCGATGTGCACCGCCGCACATGGCCGCCCTGCACCTCGTCGGCTACTGCACCGCTTCGCCGTAATCCTCATGGCCTACACGACTGCCGTGCGAACGTTCTTCATGTTCTTCCTTCGTTCTTCGTGTTCTTCATTCTCCATTTTACAGATTTAATTTAAAATTGAAAAATTACATGGAATAACATCCTAATACAATTTAGGAATTTAAATCTAACCACGAATTTATCTTGTGGGTGAAAAGCGAATCCTTATAAAAGGGCGGATTAACCCGAGAACCACGAGGTACAAAAACACATTCATACAATCCAAAACCCATTCATGCATTCATTCAATAATAATAATCATGCAAATCATAGGCAATATTATTTTTCCTGACAGAGCCAATTAATTAACCTGGCTTTGATACCAATTGAAGGGATTTGTGAACTGAATCAATTAATCTGTTAGCCGGGATCGTTTACTGGAATATCAAAAATAAATTGCTATGCCTATGATTAATCCTAGCATGCTCCTATTGATTATGCATAAAAGGGGGATTTTGCGGAATACCTGGATTGTAGAAACATGAAGAACGAGTGTGCAGAGATTTGATCCTCGATCTTTTTTCCCGCGCACCAAAATTTATTCCTAGCAGATCAAGGAATTAAGTCTTTGAAAATTAATAGTAATATTGGAAAACAAAGAGGGAGAGAGGAAAGAACACGATCCTCCTGATCTGATCTTCTGATCTGTATCCCAACTCTAATCCGAATATCTGGTGAAAATTCCCTTCAGATTCCTTGCCCAGGTTGAGAAGCAGAATTTCCTCCTCGTTCTCAGATCTAGTCGATCACACACAGCTCCCAAAATACTGGTTTGCTGTGTTGCAATATATGATCTTGTGGTGTATTGTTGTGTATTCTGATCTGAGAACCTGAGGCCTATTTATAGGAAAATACTGGACTCCTATTGGGCCTGAGTTTTCATGGGCCAGACCAGGGACCATAAGGCAAATAGCAAATAAGTCCTATCAATTAATTAATTCCCATATTCAATCCATAATATAATTAATTAATTAATTAATTAATATTGATTTATTCCACCAAAGAATCAGTACTGTCCTACCTATTTGCTACCACGTTTTGAGGTACGGGTTGCATGGGCTTGGTATATCCCCACATTTAAGATTACAGACATTCGTTAATTAATTTAAGCTCTGACAAGCCATTTAATTAATTAACATCTTATATTCCTGAGTCAAACCACTCAAACCTTTTCACTTATGCTTGAACTTAATTAGCCTGCAGGACTTTAGCATAACGAACCTTTTGAGCTGCTCAGGGAATGTCACCATCCTATACTGGATGTGGTTACCTAGTTCCAGTACCAGACAGTCATACACAAACTGCTATCACCCAAGATACAGATATACAAGCTTAACTAGAGCCTTTCACTGCAACTCAAAGTGATACACAATTCGTGTATACTTCTGTATCTTCATACAGGATTAGGATCTCATCAAGCCATAGAAATCTAGATTCATTTAATGTCAGATAAAAGAATCAATCTCGACTTAGGTCGTTATCAATGTGTGCCCCACACCAGCATACCAAGCCATCCAAGATAAGATGCTTATTACTGCGTATGCTCCAGCCTACACCGACAGTTTATCCTGGAACTATCTCAACTGTGATAACCATTTATATCTCGCTAGGTTAAACGATCCATACGATCTTCTGTGATATACTACACACCTTATGATCTCCCTATCGACGAGATAAGATGATAATTGCGTTTGAGACAGATGTTTGTTAATTCAGACAGGCGATGAACATACAACATTTATGATTCCCAGTATATTAACCAATCGACCTTGTACATAATATACCAATCATAATGCTTTCAGTATATAAATCCATCAGGATTTTCTTAATTTTTGAATTTAAAAAAATGCCACGTGTCTGCCCCTGGTTGGTCGAACTCAATGGACTTTTGCAAAAATCAAGGCATATCTGTCTATAAATATGCTTAATTTTAATTTTTCAATTTTTTATTTTACAATCTGCTTCGGAGCACTTCCTCGGACAAGGCATTTCACCGAGCTATTTCAAGTATCTAACCAAGAGTTAGTTTCTTATTTTGTTCGTACTCTTATCCTTGAAATATGAGTAGTTCTAGTAGTAGTGGTTCGAACGATAGGGGTAGTAGTTCGAGTTCGAGCGGAGGTACTGAACTAATAGTGGTCAAATGAGCCGAGAAGATCCTCAACCTTCTGGGTCTACCGAGCAACATGATTTCGAAGATCAGTATGAGTTTGCCGAGCAGTCCAACAAAGATGATGCTGCCGAGCAACCCAATTCCCCTTTTTCTTTGGAAATATCTTTGGGATTAACCCTCGGTATTTTCCCTCCTCTCTATGATCAGATTGTCAGGGGCTCGCTGAAAGAAATCCCTTCTGATTTGGACGAACTGAAGCTGGATGGGATACTCAAAAGTTACAGCCTCTCTGTTAGACTAAATGCCGTCGCTCCCAATGGAGACGACCGCGCCATCGCCCACCTTATGGATTCATGGCGTTTTCTGCTCGGGTATTTGAGTTCGGAATTTGTCTCCCTCTTCACCCCTTTTTTGAGAGTGTTATAGAGCAATATAACATTGCTCCTATTCAGCTCTCCCCTATTTCCTAGTGCCATATGATTGGTACCTACATGATCTTCCGAGATGCTGGGCTCAAATAGCCGACCATCCGAGAATAGAACTCTTTGTACAGTTTAGTGACCAAGAACGGGGAAGATTATTATTTCTTTTTGAAGCGCTCAAAGAATCTGAGCCCCCTGGTCCTCGGCACTAAATCGAATTCCAAGAAATGGATTCAGGAGTTCTTTTATTTGCAAATCCCCAATGATTTTCCTGGTTTAAGTGGGGTTATCCGAACTGCTGATCATACATTTCACTACTTTCTTTATATTTTGTTTACTATCTTGCCGAACTAACACCTCGTATGTCACATATATGCAGGGCAAATAAGGCCGATTCTTTCTGACGCTGAGACAGAGAGGATTCGGAAAGCTTATCAACATAAACCAAGGCAGTTCGAGCCACTCCTCATATACCGTACCCTTAGTATTCACGGTGTTGACGATCCTATGGAGAGGTTAACCCCCGCGGATCTGCTCAGGTTCTAGCAGGACCAGCTATAGAAGAAGATGAAGAGAAAGAAGAAAGAAAATGTCCCAAAGGGCAAGGGCCCCAATGCTTCCAAACCAAAAGACCAAAACACCGAGGTCTTGAGCATTAAGGACCGAGCTATTGGTGCTTCGTCTAGGAATCCATCCACCATTCCAACTTCCCATAAAAATAAGAGAGACCGAGCTCCCGAGCATTCTGAGGAAGATTCAGGAGGCCAATCCCTCGAATGCCGCAAGAAAACTCGGGAAACCGATCGAGAGATCTTGGATCTGACAGGATCCGAACTGGCGGGGCAGGAAGCTGGTCATCACCCTGGGAAGGAAATCGAGGCAGCCACTGAAGAGACCGAGGCCGAACGGCAGAAGAGATTGAAGTCCATCGTAACTTTCCATACTTTTACTGACATGCTGTTCGATGGGCCACCTTGGCCGACAAAGGCTGTAGCTCGGTGCACCTTTCTCGAGAATGCTCGTAATTTTCTTCTGGTAAGCCAAACCTTTTAACTTGATAGTTTTTATTCTTTTTATTTTCTTTAGTCCGAACTTATATGCCCTTTTCAGGGATTTTGTGGAATGGTGGAGGATTATGAGCGATGCTTCCGAAGTCTCCGAGATGAATGCAAGGACCTCGCCCAGACCGAGAAAGAACGAGATTTAACCCTCAAAGAGCGTGATCAACTGGTATCCGAGCTGTCGGTTGCCACTACGAACCTAAAGAGTTCGCAGGACTTAGTCGAGCAATTGACTAGGGACCGACTGTTGGCAGTCGAAGAGTTGGCCCGATCTAAGGACCACACCGACAAGCTAAATGAGGAGTTAATGGCCGAGGTTCAGAAGCGCATTGAGGCTGAGCAGAAGCTGAAGGCTGAGGTTGTGGAGGCGAGAAATGCCCTGGAGATAGCTCGGACGACTGGTGAGGGTCTCAGTCTTGCTCAACTGATGACTACTCCTTCCGGCACGACCACTTTCAATATGATGGAAGAGATGATCCGCAAAAAGGTGAAGTCGGTCGTGAAGGAGAAGTTCCCCGAGCTCGATCTTGGTTTTGTTTATTCCACTCCAGCTACTTCCGAAGGATCTGAGGACGAAGAGGAGAATCGAGATGATGAGAACTTCTCGAAGCATTTAGAGGATGATCTGGAATGAGACGAGCAGAATTGGGAGAAGTAGGATGATCTGAGCCAGTCCAACAAGGAGCAGCCGAACCCAAATACTTAAGCTTTTTCTGAAATTTGTATTTGAACACTGGAACTTGTATTCGAAAAACTTTCCTTTTGTCTTTGGAGATTTATGTAGCCTTTAATTTGGTTTTTGAAATATGAATGGCCTTTCGTTCTTTATGTTTTTTATTCTTATTGAACTCGAGTCTGATCAATTTAGTTGCTTAAGTTCATATAGGATCAAACAACTGTGAAGTAGATTTCTGAAATGGGGAGGAGTGATCTGTACTGATTTGAACACTTGTACAAGGCCCTTGGCCGAACTCATAATGAGTTAGAATAAAATTAAACTTAATAATTCGGATCGACTCAACACTAAACAGGACTTTTGATCCGAATTATTTTACAACTTTAGTTCAAACATCAATGTTTGAACTAACTAAGATTCTAATTCGAACTCAATAAGTCTGAACTGCTATAGAATCTAAAATAATATTTTTCAAGTATTTAATGTTCCATGCATTCAGAATAGATTTGCCCTCAGGAGTTCAAAGTCGATAAGCACCCTTTCCAACCATTGAGTCAATAATATAGTGATGGGTTTTGTATACTGAAAGCATTTATTATAATGAGTATACAACGGTTTATTTCACCTATCTGTTAAACAAACTACATGTATGTAACAATGGTATCCTCTTGTCTCACTGATAGGGATGATCATACGGCGTGTTGTAGATCGCAGAAGACAGTATGATCACTTGACCTAGTGAGACATAAACCTAATCACAGCTAAGACAACGTATGAGGATACGTCTGTCCGGATGGCTGCGGTATTGTCGGAATAAGTAGTCTGTCTTGGTTACTTGACATGCTGGTACGCAGGGGTGGCGTATTGATGGACCGCAGTGAGATGTATTCGTTTGTCTGACATCAGCGAATACAAGATCTCGTTATTGATTGAGTCCAAACCCTAACGAAGGTTCAGGGGTTTGCACGGGTTGACTGTTGCTTTGACTTGCCATGGTGGAGAGCCTGAGTAACGTGCTCGTATATCCACATCTTGTAACAGCAGTACGTGTAGTACCGCCTGAGACTGGGTTTAGGTAACCATATCCGAGTAATAGGATGGGGACATTCCCTGAGGAGCTCAATAACATTCATCGTGCCAAAGTCCTGCAGGCTGATTAAGTTCAGGCACGAGTGATAAGGATTGAGTGGTACTACTCAAGAATTATAAGATATTAATTAATTGTAGTTAGAGCTTGTCAGAGGCTCCGATTAATTAATGAATGTCCGGTAACCTTAAATATGGGGATTCTCAATTAATGCAGGCCGTTCTCATAACGTGGTAATAAGGGGGTAGGTCAGTACTAATTATGTGGTGAAAAAGAATTAATATTAATTAATTAATTGTGTCATGGGTTGTGGATATGGAATTAATTAATTTATAGGCCCACTTTATTATTTGCATTAGGTCCCAGGACTGGCCCAATTAAATATGCTGAAAAAAGGCCCAGTAGCCCATTAGAGATAAAACCCTGGGTCTATAAATAGACCACTTGTAGGAACTGAGTCTACAATAGGCGACATGAATCGCCATTTATTAAAACTCCGGATTCGATTTATGGATATCAAAATAAATATCATGACAAATGGATACCTTAAACTCCAAGGACTGATCTACAGATCTAGATCGATGACGGCAATGAAGATGGTGCAGATCTGGATCTGGAATCGATCAAAAGGATGGTGTTCCTACAGATCTGATCTTCTGATCTGTTCCCTTGCTCGATCCGGAAATCTGGTGAGGATACGCTACCGGATCTACAGCCGCCCACTCTCTCACAATCTCTCTAGGGTTTCAAAAATGAAACTTCAAAAACTTGTGTGGGCTAGTGAGAGATCATCTATTTATATAGATCTGAGAATGAGCTATTAGGGTTTAATAAACCCTAATGGGCTCTGAGCAGTGTTTGGG
>JAPKLW010000510.1:3087-14040 GCA_026898455.1 Plectranthus barbatus
TGGAAGTTTTAAGTACCACTCTTGCAAATGCCTCAGGGTTGTATTCCAAGGCTGCAGCCCAGTTCTCATCGATGCCTTTCTGCCAATGATATATACAATTTATTAGAACAAAAAACCTTTTTCACAAAAGTTTCTCAACAAAGCAATTTAGTCACAATCACTGGCTAAGCTGTTATAATTAATTATTCTCCAACAGGGTAACAAAATGTTCTATTCCAAGTTTATGATCTCCCATAACAAAGTTTTTATCATTGCAGCATATGAATGTCATCTTGACATGGATACCAACTAAAACAAGTTCTTTTTGCATGAACCCCATGTTACTTAACCTAAAAACAGCATGATCTTCACTTTGAAAAAATTCCAGCATCAGGAATTTGAGATATGTGATAAAAAGGCTCTCCTGGCAGTAGGCTTACTATTCATATTGGGTAAATAGGGTTGAGAACCAATTTCAAATATCTGAGAATGATCTAATCAAGGAATGAATAAGCAAGGAGGCGTGAATATAACATGAATGTCCATCTATCCACTGTGCATCATCTTGAGACTTAAATAGAGGAAAACTGAGTAACCTGGCGAATGGCGGCTTCTATTTTCCTTTGTGCCTCAACATCAAATGGATCTGCATACAGTAAAGCCTGTGCAAAATAAAACAGAACAACAAAGAATATTAGTTAGTCAAACATAGAGATTAAAACATTGGGGGTGGGGGAGAGCATAAGAAGATAAAATATGTCAGTTCTCAAATTGAAACAAAAACAGGCAATATTACAAAAGAATGAGCTAAGAGATTAAGATTACAGCAGTTCAAGTGTACTAGTCAGGAATATTGGTGAAAAAACTGCAATTACCATTTCCACTGACAAATTTCAAGATCATGTGTGTAACAAATATAAAGTCACAAAAAAGGGCGAGTATTATTGGAAAGGTCAGAAACAGGAAAAACAAACTCTCTTATATCAACCCAAGAGTTTTGAAGCATCCACGTAGAACATATGATAATACCATAAATTATAGGAAGCATCCACCAAAAAATCTAATGGAGGCAATAATGCAATATAAAATGCAAACAATCAAAGATGAACAAATAGCTAAAGACAATACTGACCATCTCCTCCTCTTGCTGACGCCTTAATTCAGACTTCTGGCGGTTACGAACACGCAAAATGTCTTGTAACCTGTTGAGATCATTTCCAAGTATAGCTTGTGCTAACTCCGGATCCCTCTATCAGTTCAAATACACGGTAAGAATAGAAAGGGAAAAAAAATACCTAACCACTGTTTTAAGCATCTTATGTTCACATAGATGACATACCAAAGAATAATAAATCCAAAAGGCGAATAAGGAAAGATTGGACAATGAAGCCAATTACCACATTAACAAGAAACTATATAATAGCAGAGACTTATCTTCCAGTTTAAACACTCTAGTCATATGATCCTATCACAAATCAAATTGATAACAAATATTGACCAAGCCAAAAGCAAGAGTATAATAATGACGAGTAACGAGTTGCATTCAAGTAGGAATCATGGCCATTGTTTTGAGCACAAAAAAGTCCCACACATATGTATGGGAAGATAATGAACCTTAGTTGGATCAAATATATAGAGCAAAAAAAATGTTCTAGCCACAATTATTTTTCTCATAAGCACTGGCATCACATATGCATGTTGGAATGGTCTCGTTCAAATTATTAGAAAAGAGAAATAGCAAGAAAAATAATTGTGCTAGCAGGGATAGTGTCACCTTCTTGAAAACAGACTTAGCACAGCCTTTATTAAGCCCAATCTTGTTTATGAGCATGACAATCATATTGCTTAACAAAATGAGTTAGCTAACTTCATCGTTTACATGTTTTCACATTGTTCATCATAAACCAACAGCAGCCAACTATCATCATTTTTTTTCTAGGATAAACTAAAATAGGAAAGACTTAATATGGTTATCCTGCTCCATATACCTGAAATAGTTGCGCCATCAAATTGGAATCACTGCGCAGTTGCTGCTGGAAAGCTGACGGATTTACAGCTGAACCATCTGGATTGAAGCCCACAGCTTCGCTTGAAGGTGCTCCAGCTCTATAATAGATCAGAATAAAAACCCAATTCATTCAAAAATATTCCCAACTCATGTTAAAAGAAAAGGTTTTGAACTACCAAAAGTATAAGAGGGGGAAAAAAAGACGGGGAGGAAAAAGGAAACTACGAGAAATAAGAAACCAACATTATAGCATTATATCCAAACAATACCAATTCACAGAAACCTTCCTAATTAGAAAATCTAAACGCTATAAACATTTAAACATCAGAAATTCTCCTTATATGGAAGGCGTCAAATTCTTAAAACAAACCGGGAACCAGACGACGCCACCGGGCTCCGAACCATCATAACCAAATCTCCATCAGTAACACCGATAGCACCCAATTTCTCGGAATTCCTCATTTCCTTTCCATTATATAGCAACTGCTGTTGCTGCAACGGCACCTGTGTCTGTTCATTCGCATTGAATTGCACGCAATTTCAAATCAAGAGTCACAAAAGCATTTCAAAGCAAAGCAAATTTTAAAAAAATCACCCAACCTCAACTTCAAGCAGCGCTTTCAAGTTCTCAACCTGTTAATAACGCATTTAAAATCAGTAGGGAAAAAAATCATCACCTCACAAAATCAAGAACAAAAAAAAAAAAATTGTATCCACCAAACAATGTCTAGGGTTAAGATGGTTAGCGGAAATTACCGATTCGTCACGATCAACTTCTAGAGTGACAATTTGTTCGTCGGCGGTCATCACGGTGATCCTCATCTTGTCCGGCACGAAATCAAAATTCAATAAGATTAAGAATAAAAAAGAGAGCTTTGGATAATTTATTATTGCCGACGAAAGTTATCTTCCTCGCCGTTGACTGATGCTTTCGAGGAATTTGGTCGCCTTAATTTCTTCAAATATTTACCGCCCCGTAACTTCTCAACTGCAGTAAATTTCTTTTTAATTAAATTGAGACTCTTCATCTCTATTTATTTATAAGTAATGGATGCTTCTAAAATTACCATATAAAGTTCTGTAAAGGATTAGATTAGAAGATCTATGTAGATTTGCAGAATCTTTCAAATAACGAACAATTTTTTATGCGATATGATAATAAGATATTAGTATTGAATTTTGAATTTAAAGTCCTATTAATAAATTTATTTAGATTTGGATTAAGAATAATTGAGAATTTGTTATGTAATCGGATAAATATAGTTCGTTAGTAAAATTAAAAATTTGTATATTTTATTATGTTTAGTATTTAGTAATATTTATTTATGTTGTACATCAGTCACCCTTATAAAATTATTTTTAGGAAAAAGGAAATCTAGCCACTATAGAATGTTATATATCAAATGTTAAAATTTCAGTCATTTTTTTATATTTTGATGTATCGAACATGTATGGAAACTACCCCTAGGAAGTATCTCTAGATTAGCTTAGTTGGTACAAACTTGTAATACCCATTTAAGATATTTATCGAGTTGTAAATAATATGATCAAGATAAATTGGGCTTGCGATCGGAGCCACTGTTTGATAATCGTGAAGACAAGAATAAACTAAGACTCAAGTGCAAACTGGCGAACTGCGAGCCACTTCAGTCTGAAGCTTACTACTCAAATAAACTGGTAGATATCACCAGTTTGGATCATCACCAGTTTATCAAGTCTAGTTTCATCTCACGAGTAGAGACAAAGAAGACAAGCCAAAAGAATCGCAAAGAGTCAAACTTAAAGAATAGGAGATTCCTTAAAGTCTGAAATTCAAACATCCAGTTTAAGATTCCTCAAACTGACTAGCCGTTCTGACACACAATAGGATGTCGACACCCTGTGTCAGGAAAGGACAGAGCAGGTGCGACAAAGCAAGAAAAACAACTTGTCCCCATCTAATTAGAGACCAAACGGATGGTTCAAAATCTAGGTTGTCTCTAAATGGCTCTTTCGTCAAATCTTCATTTGTTTCCTCTATAAATAGTCTGAAGCAATCTCTAATGAAGGGGTAACGAATTCCTGACAAAGGTTCAAATCACACACATACAAAACAAACTTTACTGCTCGTCTTCAAAGGTCAATCATCCAACTCAAGCGAATCTCCGAACAGAGACTCCAAGAGTTCATAATCCCTGTTCGATCGAGACTTTTTATAATAGCTTACTGTGTTCCAACATCTGGACACGAGACTCATAGCTCCCCAACTTCAGTTTTTGTTAGTGTTGCTCTCTCTCTAAGAAAGACCACAACAGTCCAAGCTATAATTATCACAGGTTTGTTTGCCACAAGTTCGAAGATTTCGGGAAGAACTTAAAAGCTCCCAACTTCCAGAGAACGAGATTGACTGGTGTGTCCACACTCCCTATCTGAGTGTCGAAGAAGGACAAGACCCTAAGCGAGTGAGCAAGTGGACTGGTGGACATGAGCATTCACCAGCTTGCGATAGATCGTGAGGACATATTGTAATCCTAAGGCTAGTATATTCTGGGCTACTGCCTAAAGAGAGGACATAGGACAGTTGTCTGAACCTCTATAAATTCTTGTGTTATTTACTACTTTATTTATTTCTGCAAGAATTTAAAATCCAACACTATCTCGTGTTGGAGTATATTCGAACATGACACTAATCAAGCTCGCAGACCAATAAGCTTTTCAAAGAACCAAACTGGTTGAGAACCACCAGTTTGAATTTGCAATGACTTACTCTTAAATTTTCGTTGCACATATTCGACTAACTCTGATTTCGGGACCAACAAGTGGTATTAGAGCAGTTGATCTTTATAGACTAGCTGTTTTGAGTCATCAAGGACTAGATCTAGTTGTTCATGCAAATATTTTCTTATCTAGAGAGCAAGTACCTCAATGAACAACGTCAAGCTTCCACCATACCAGGCGGAGAAGTTCGTTGCATGGAAGAAGAGGTCTACCATATTGCTCAAAAGCATACATCTATAAGTTGTAGCTGTCATCGAGAGGGGTCCCATCAAGATCCTCAAGGTCAACACTCGCATTGGAGACCGAGACATAAATGGTAGAAAAGCTTTACAGTGAGTGGATCTATGACTACAAGAAGAGGGCCCAACTGGACTCTGTCGCACACGAGCTGAGCCTATCAGTTTTACCTGACACCCTTGAAGAGGAGGTGTAGTTCAACAACACCAAGGGAGTTTGGGACTACCTTAGAGGATTGTGTCAAGAGTCAAAGCAGATGAAGCGCAACAAGCTTCAAATGTGCGTGGACAAATATGAGTCCTTCCAGATGCTTCTAGGAGAAAGCATCAAAGCAATGGAGACCCGGTTCTACTCTATCGTGAGTGAACTGAGGGCACTGAATAGGGTATACTCAACAGCAGATCTTAATGCAAAGATATTGTCCAAGATGCCTAAAGAAGATCAGTTTGTCAAAACAACAAGTATGAAGGAGAAGGATTTGTCCTAAATCTCAACGAATGAATTGTTCGCCCAAATTCAAGCTCGTGAATGGGACATCCAGATGGTGAACAAAAACAAAGCAATTCGAGTTGCCAATTCACCAAGCCAAAATGCTGAGGATGCAACATATTTCGTCAAGAAATGTCAGACGGAGATCAAAGAAGACATTTTACACTGACAGATCAATCCAACTTAATAAAAGAGGTACCATCAACCTCTATCTCCTACCAGAAGGAATGAGATAGCTTTGTTGAAGAGCTTGAAGAATAGATGAAGAGACTGGCCAAGCTCTTAGAGAAAGCTAAGGCAAAGTCAACCAGCTCACAACCTGATGACAAAAGGTTTGTGAATAGGGACCTCAGATCATGTTTTGAGTGCTACTGCCCTGATCACCTGAAGATTGAATGTCCGAGGGTGGACAAAGAAGAAAGGGAGAGACTCAAACAAATCTTCAACCAACGAGCTTTAGGGATTATCGGGTGAACTGAATCGCCTAATTCAAATAAACCGGATCGTTTCATGGATGTTGAGAGCAATTAAACATACGATAAACCTAGCATGCTCCTATGAATTTAATGCAGTGGTTTTCACGAGTTTACCTTAACTCCGTAGTCTCAGATCCGATCTTTTGCGTTTGAATTCCAACCCTCGATTCAACCACGTGATTTGATTAAAACTGCAAAAATATAAATTAGAACCAGATCTAATTTTAAGAATTAATCCAATAAAGAAAAGGGAGAAATTATGTTCTCCAGATTAGGCCTTCATATCTGTATCACAATGCTATTCAATCCTGCTACTGGTGAGGATTCCACAGGACTATAAATGTGAAAGTCGGAGTCGAATTTCTTCGCCTCCCGTACACATTGAAGCCGCCACCCCTTCTCTCTCTCTCCTAGGGTTTCTGTGATTGAACTGAGCTTGGGTTTCTGAAAGAGCACTGTCTATTTATAGACATAGCGTTACAAACCCTAATGGGCTACTGGGCTCCATTCAGTATATTTAATTGGGCCAGACTTGGGACCTAATGCAAATAATAAAGTGGGCCTATGAATTAATTAATTCTCATGTCCACAACCCAGGACACAATTAATTAATTAATATTAATTCTTTTTCACAACAGAATTAATACTGACCTACCCCTTTATTACCACATTATGAGAACGGGCTGCATTTACTTGAGAATCCCCATATTTAAGGTTACCGGACATTCATTAATTAATCAGAGCTTCTGACAAGCTCTATCTATAATTAATTAATATCTTATATTTCCTGAGCAGTACCACTTAAACCTTATCGCTCGTGTTTGAACTTAATCAGCCCGCAGGACTTTAGCACGATGAACATTATTGAGCTCCTCAGAGAATGTCCATATCCTATTACTCGGATATGGTTGCCTAACTCCAGTGTCAGGCTACACGAACTGCTGCTACCCAAGATGCGGGTATACGAGCATGTTACTCATGCTCTCCACCATGGCAAGTCAAAGCAATAGTCAACCCGTGCATACCCCTGAACCTTTGTTAGGGTTTGGACTCAATCAAGATCGAGATCTTGTATTCTCTGATGTCAGACAATAGAATACATCTCACTGTGGTCCAATCAATACGCAACTTCACGTACCAGCATGTCAAGTAATCAAGACAGATTATTTCATTCTGACTATGCTGCAGCCTACACTAACAGACTTATCCTCGTACATTGTCTCGGTTGTGATAATATTTATATCTCACTAGGTCAAGTGATCATACTATCTTCAGCGATCTACAACACGCAGTATGATCGTCCCTATCAGTGAGATAAGAAGATACCATTGTTACTCGCATGTAAGTTTGTTAACAGATAAGAAATACCGTTGAATGTATACTCATTGTAATAAATGCTTTTTGTATACAAAACCCAACACGAGCGTCTAAGGTGGTTTCCAAAGCGATGTTGTCAAGGACGAAGGTACCCAACATACCCGACAACAACGATGAATACTACACGTCGGAGGAATAAGCTCTGTTGGTGTTCTTGGCTGCCATCAGAGAAGAGGACGACGTTGTATAACACACAAAAACCAGAGATAGACTTTCTAGTGGTGCAACAAGAACCCCATTCGGAGTCATAATAAGCGTGCAACTGAATGTATGATCTAATAGGATAGAACAAGCCACAAGAAGGACAATGAGCCAAGTACCTGAGAAGATGATGAGCAGACTGCCAATGAGAGAGATAGGGAGCTTGTACAAATTGACTCAACTATTGGACAACATGAGTAATATCAAGTCTAGTGTAGTTGAGATAAAGCAATCTTCCTACTAATCTTGGATATTGATTAGGTTGATCAAATAATGGAGTAACATATTGATCAGTATCTAAAAATTTGAATCCTGATGGTAAGGAAGTAGGAGCAATAATATAATCAAACACTCCAACATCTTGCATGATGTCATTAATATATTTTCTTTAATTGATATATATGCTATCATTGAACTTGGAGAATTCTATACCAAGAAAATATTTGGCTGGCCCAAAGTCTTTGATGGTGAATGCATTGTGAAGATAAGATTTTGCATGATCACAACTACAAGACTAGAACCAGCAAGGAGAACATCATCAACATATACTATAAGAAAGACATAGCATGCTGAGGCTGTATATTTAAAAAAACAATGATTGTGAGCATACTAATAAAACCATGAGCAACTAGTTTGTTGGTGAGTTCAAGTTTTCATTGTCTTGAAGCCTGCTTTAAGCCAAATAAAGATTTTCTGCATCATTAGTCAAATTTCCATGCAAGAATGCATTATTTACATCTATTTCGTGTAGGCACAACTCATGAGCAGCTGCCATAGCAATCAATAGTATAACCTCGGTATGATCCTCTCCTTCAGCTTGTGTAAATCCCTTTGCCAAAAGTTGAGTTTTATACCTCTCCACACTACCATCTGCAGTGTATTTAATTATGTAGATCCATTTACAACCTACAACTTATTTTTCACGTGGCAATTCAGTAACTTCCTAAGTGTTATTATTCTCAATAGTTGCTTGCTCTTCGTGCATGGCCTCCTACCATTTGATATTAGTTACAACATGATTATAAGTCATAGGCTTTTTAGAAATAGATAGGAGGTGAATGAGACCAGCGTGATAGTGGCAATAAGAGAAGAGAAATGAAACTAAAAAATTGGACAAAGTAGTGACATGGTCATTTAGCCATGTTACCATGTAGGTGAATGTCTGACTCTATCATTGCGTCTAAGATTTAATAAAATTGGTGAGGGCATGACAAATGAGGTATCAGTAGTAGGAGAGACAGATTCGGTGATGAGAGAAGTAGGTTGCCAGTGAAAGAAGATATGTTATCTAAATAAGATGTAGAATGTTCATAGGATGAAGAGCTTTCAGGTGGAATTTAGGATTCAAGATCAAGAGCAGGAATGTATGAGCCAATAGGAAGAATACACTCATGACTGGATCAAGATTCAGGCACAGAAGGTAGAACAGTTTTATGAAATACAACATCCCTAGAAACCACAATTTTCTTTTGAGAATATACGTATGTTTTGTAACCATTTTGTGCAGTAGGATAACCAACAAACACTCGTGTAGTAGATTTTCTATCCAACTTATCTTGATGAGGCATTTTATTTCGGACAAAAAGACAGACAACCAAAAACTTTAAGATTTGAGTATTATGGGGACTTGCTGTAGATCATAGAGTAAGGTGTCTTCCAACTCAATAGAGGTGAAGAAATTTTGTTTATTAAGTATGTGGCAGTAAGAATAGACTCAGCCCAAAAAACTTTGGAAAAAGCTTAT
Source organism: Plectranthus barbatus (assembly GCA_026898455.1). Taxonomy (NCBI): domain Eukaryota; kingdom Viridiplantae; phylum Streptophyta; class Magnoliopsida; order Lamiales; family Lamiaceae; genus Plectranthus; species Plectranthus barbatus. The sequence goes on from JAPKLW010000510.1 coordinate 12,356, forward strand.
AATGGAGTAGAATGGCTCTGGCCACATGAACGATATATGGTTCCACTCCATTTTGTTGTGGTGTGTAAGGCCAGGATCTTTGATGCAAAATACCAAAATTATGAAAAATGGTTTGAAATTGAGAGTTAACAAATTCACTCTCATTGTCTGTTTGAATGACTTCGATAGATTTAGCAAACTGAGTATGAATAAATTTGATAGGAGCTTCAATTAGGGAATGCACTTAAGACTTGAATTTCACAAGAAATGTCCAAGTGCATCTACCGTATCATCCACAATGGTAAAGAAAAACTTACATCAATCAAGAGAATTAATTCTATAAACACCTCATAAATCCATATGCAAAAGTTGAAAACACTCATGAATAGTAATTTTGTTGTTGTTAAAAGGAAATATGTGTTGTTTGGACAAAATACAAACATCACATACATGGTTCATACAAGATTCAGTTACAGGTATTAAGGACTTCGTATGACTAAGTACTTGATTAGAAGGATGTCCTAGTCTAGAATGCCACAAACTGGCAAACAAAGCACCACCAAACTTAGGAAAAATAGGATTATTTTATGAGAGATAGTGTGTTAAGGTCCTGTAAAGGCAAAATGAGTTATAGAATCTGAAAAACGTACTTGAATCAGTGGTTGCTATGAGATTGTATTTAAATGTGGGTATAACAAGAACAACTCTAAGAACAACAAACTTAGACAAGAAGATTGTACCAACATGTGCAGCCTTGTTGAGTGTTCGATTAGGCAAACAAACAGGATTATGTTTGGATACATGTTTAGATTCATGTAAGAGATTGATATTTGAGCTCACGTAGCTAGTAGCTCCAGTATCTTTAATCCAATAGTCTGTCCTATGTCATCGGAAAAGAAAGAACTAGAACAATTAAGAGGAATGCTACCCGCAAATTCTTAAATGAGCCAAATTGACGATCTCTCTTCACCATAGAATTTGTGTCCTTCATGATTCTCTGAATTTCATGTAAAGCAGCAACCAAATTATCATTCCATTCCAGGGGTGTTTCATATCCTTGAACTGCCATGGTTGCCCCCTTTTTCTTTGGTTGATCCCACCAATCCAGATATCCATTGATATTGAAGCAATTTTTAATGGCATGTCTCACATTCTTATAATAGCTACACACCTGATTGCTTATTTCCTTTCTGTAGGGAGGTTTGGCTTTGCTAGTGTCCTTTTGGCCATTGTTGTTATGCCTTGACATTTATGGAAACACTTGAGATCCCATTTGATCAACCACTAATTTATTCTTCTCAACCTTTAATACAATGGAGCAAATCTTATGTACAGTAGGTAAAGGCTCAGTTAACAAGATTAGGTTTCTCTCAAAATGAAATGTATCTTTCAAGCCTAGTAGGAATTCCATAGCTCTTTCTTCATACAACCACATCATCACCTTTATGGCAGTATGTGCTTCTCATTTGAATTCTTCTATCCCATCCTTCTCCGAACCTCTGACTACATCTTCAAAATTGATCATAGGTCTCAGTTGATAGAGCTGATATATAAGATCTTTCAGCTTGCCATAATATTTGGTTATTCCCATATTATTATGTTTCAAATTCACAATATTCTTCTTATTCTGAAATATCATAGCAACGTTGGAAGAGCCATACCTTTCTTCAAGCTCACTCATAAATCTGCAACACAATTAATGTAGG
>JAPKLW010000510.1:19040-35633 GCA_026898455.1 Plectranthus barbatus
GTAGGCAAATTGGTGTACTAGTTTATTTGAGGTAGAATTTTTTATCCAGGATATGACCTTACAGTTAACTTTACGCCATTTTCTGTAAAGTTTGGACTCCATTGCCAGCATCGGGCAATACCCATCCAACATTCCAAGTTTATCACTAGATTCAGGAGTTGTGGTGATCACATCTTTCCACAACCTATAATTGATGTCGGTTATGGATAAGAGACTAACTACATGTCGGGGTGATCGGAACCATGGAGTTGCAGTTGCTCTTTATAGTGAATATCTATTTTCTCACTCTCTTTCTTCGTATTATCTGTCATCCTTAATCAGAGAGATCGGATCGAATGTGGATCTGGTACCATGTAAAAATGGTGAATAACACATATCAGAGAAAGAAAGAATTGGAATTTTTTTTTGTATTATTTTCTCACCCCAATTACGCTTATAGTATAGTACATAATCAAATAATAATACAATTTGTACACATGGCAAAAAGCAAAAAACAAACTCACAAACTAAAAAAGGAGAATATACAAAAATATCGGCAGCTAAGGTGGATAATCAACATCATCCTTTCTATCACAAACATTTGTTTTGGCTTGCTTCATATCAATGGCCTGCACGACATGCTTTTTCTTTTTTTTTTTCTTTTTTTTTAAACGCCCAGAGAGGGTGAGGGATTAGGCATTGATTGTTGGTGTATACTGTAAAGCAAACTTTTAAGTGAGCTTTCCCATGTATTCAATCTCTTTGATTAAATTGAAATCAATCTGAAATAAATGTTATCACATTGTTGCTTTCTTATGATTGCATGTATATCCACTTATCTCATATTGTAGACAATGTGGTGGGTGCGTCGTCCCACTGAAGATTGCATTGTTGGGTTCCTTATAAGATATAAAACGCATTTACAACTGAGATAGTTCTGGATAAACTATCATTTTAGGTTGTAGTATAAACTTGAGATAACTAGTCTTGGTTATTAGTTTATGCTAGTACATGGTGTCACATTGAATGGATCGCGGTGAGACGTGTTCTTCTGTTCTGACTCTATGAAGAACCAAGGTCTCGACGACTTTGATAATTCTTAACCCTAGATGTAATATTTAGATATATGCAAATGATTGTTTGTTACTTTGACGTACCATGGGTGAGAATCAAAAGGATGATTCAATATGCTTTGTATCTTGGGTAACAACATTATTTGTATGTATTTATATAGTCACATTAGGGCACCGTGTCTTGGACATCCAGGTTGATGACATCCCCTTAAGGAGCTCATAAGTTTTATCGTATTAAACCCTGCAGGTGGAATTTATTCCGATACGATAATAATGTTGAGCGGGTACTACTTAAGGATTAAGATATTAATTAATTAATACTGTGAGAGCTTTTAATTAATTAATAGATGTGCATTATCTTAAACACGGGGAATTAATTAAGTCAAATAGAAGCCCTGATTCACATCGGGATAGGATGGCAGTTGCAACATTAATTCTCTAGTGGAATGAATTAATGTTATAAGTTGAATTTATATTATGGGCTGAATATATGTGTTTGGACTTATGAGAGGCCCAATCCTATACCTTCTAGAGATCCCTGGTCTGGCCCAACTAGAAACCCTAGAAGATGCCTATAAATAGGATCTTATGGTTGAGAGAAAAACCCTAGTTGTCATTCTCCATAAGCTCATGTGTTGAGCGACGGCTAGGGTTTAGTTCTCTCAAACATTGTAAATTTAGTATTTTGGACTGGCATCTACGATTCGGAGGATTGTTGTCCACCCGACATCCGATCGTGGTTCGTGGGATACAGGCTAGAAGATCTCCAGTGGAATCAATATCCAGATCTGTAGATCTGGTAAGGTAATCACTGATCTCCTTGATTTAATTTAATTAAACCATGTATGTGTACGTTTGGTAACCAACATTGATCGTGGGGACGATCCGCCTTCACCGGTGTGTTCCTTCATTGATCCCCGACCTGTGTATATCATGATAAGAATCGGCATGACCATGACAGAACATGGCCAATACAAAATTTGTGACCTGTACAACATCATGTCCAACCAAGCTAGATCTAGAATGCATACAATTTTGAGATAGTCCGAAAGTGACTATCCCAAGAAAGAAATAAATCCAGAGCCAATGATGCATGTAAACTTAGTACATCAAAAAAATGATCTATTGTGGCGAACCAACTAAACATAACGGAAGCGAAAATTGGGGTACCCCAATTGATCCATCCGAGCCAATGCAGAAAGATAAGTCGTTGCAGAAGAGCTGTCAAAAATAGTGAGACCCGTAGCATGCAGGCCCTGTCTCGCAAGGTAATCAGCGGGCTTGTTGCCCTCCCGATGAATGTGGGAAAAGCAAACCTGAATCCCGCAAAGCAAAAGCCGAATCTGTGTAATAGTATGACGTGTCCGGGCTGGACCATGCCTACCAGAAGTGAGGATCGATATAACTCCCGCAACATCCATCTCAATCCAAATGTGAGAGGAGAGCTGAGTAGCCAACTGAAGACCCTGAGCAAGTGCCTGCAATTCAGCATCAAAGCTAGAAACAGCTGAAAAAAGGGGCACAGAAAGCAACAACAAGACTGTTGGTGTGGTCTCGGATCAGTCCACCACCGGCAGCCATTTGGAGATCCATGTCAAATGACCCGTCTGTGTTCAGCTTCAGCCAAGGAGCATCACAAGGGAGCCATCTAACCATCTGGGAAGTCAGAGAACGTCTAGGAGAGTCAGAACAAGGCATGAAGTTGATCAGAGGTCTACAACCTGCCCAATGGGAAGCCTGGAGTTTCTTTGATGGAACCAAGAGCTGAAGATGATAAGTGATAACTGCAGTAAAGCGGTTAAGCAAATAATATTTTTTACACCCTAAGGTGGTCGATCCCACAGGGACTGTGCAACGAAAAATCCAAAGTACTAGCCACGATTCTTAGAACATAGAAGTTTGAGGATTTTGAAAAAGGGGTTTTGTTTTGTAATTTAAAGAGAACAATGCAGAAAATAAAGGTTTTAAAAGCAATTAAAGAAAAGCACAGATCCTAGGGCAGATTATCTAATCATCAACATGCAAATATCAATCAACTCAGCAATGGGGAAAACATAGATTTTTGTGGATTAAATTCTTGGTTGGGCAATTAAATCCTAGATTATTAATTAGTGACTATCTCCTCTCGGTCTCAAGAACACCAAATTAATCAATCTCATAATTATCTAATTATTCCTATGTAGGTTTTTTCTTGGTTGGACAGAAAACAAACATATTTAATTCTCTCTTCCTGTTAATAATTTTCATCTCTCGATCCATCAATTATTAACTATAAACCTAAATCTCAATTCACCTCTCGGTCCTTTTTTTATCTAGATTATAAAATTACATCAGAGAATTAATCCATGCTTAGAGAGTTGATATCCATTAACATGCATCAGAAAAGAAATCATAACCCTAGAACCTGTTTAGAGTTCTAGCCACAAAACATGACTAGAAATAAAGCAAACATGTTATTAATGAACTTACAAATGAAGAGGAACCTTCAATGTCTTCAAAAACTCCAAAGCTCAATGTAAAATCCAAGGAAAAATAGTCTAATTTTCGTGCCTAAGAGTTCATATTTATAGAGGGGGAAGAAAGACCTAATTAGGTATTGGATTAAAATAGCAAAAACTGCCAAATCAGGCCAAAACAGCCTTATCGGACCTCTGTCTCGATCGACAGAAATCCTGTCGATCGACACAACCTTCAAATCAAAATCTGGGCTGAATTTGTGTCGATTCTGCAACTTTGACCTCTGTCTCGATCGACAGGGAGAATTTCGATCGACAGAAATGCATGTGTCGATCCCCTTCTGTGCAGTCTCACGGTTTTGGCCATAACTTTTGCTCCCGAACTCCGATTGACCAGATTCCAGTTGCATTGGAAAGATAATTCAAAGATCTTTCTCTTTCCATGCTCCATTAGCTCGGATTCCACATGTGGAAGAATTCGTGACTGTTCCTTTGAACATCATCTACTTTCGGTACGTGTTTCCAATGAATTCGGCCTAAAACCTACAAAAATCATCCATCAAATGCATAACTCTCCCCAAAATAGACTCATGCACAAAAATGACTAATAACATAATATAAAACACTTGAAAGAATGGAGAAAAATACAGATAAGTGAGTAATAATATGAGCTTATCAATGAGTAACCTACCAAATCACATGAGAAGAGAGAAAAAGAATGCCACGGTGTTTGTGACTATTCCTCTCAGTCCAAATAAACCACAAGATCAAGCAAGGAACAAGAAAACTAATATGCATCGGAGCAGCATGTGGGAAAGAATTACGCCAAGAGGTAAGAGTGTGTGCAATGGTGGAGTGAGTGTGTGCAGGTGCAGAAGGAAACCAGTGAGCAAAGGATGTCTAAATAGATCTTGCAACCTCACTCCAGATAAATACATGCTCAATATATTCAATGGTGGAGTGAGTGTGTGCTGGTGCACGACATGCTTCTTCTTTGCATGCTATTTATCACTTGTACTCCATAAATTGAAAATTTGTGGATTTTAAAGCTTAAAATAAAACATGAATAAATAATAACGAAGGTAGTAAAACAACGCAAAACATTATAGTGATTTGGGATCTCAATATCCCTTAATCCACTCTTATTCAGGTCAGTAAAAGTTAATCCACTATTTAGGTTGTACATACTTTATAAAAAAACTTTTGTAGACGGGAAGTTTGGCTTCCTCAAATCACATTATATTTTGTCGATGGATTCCTCCACGCATTTGCGTTGAACTTCACAGCTAGATCACCTAGTAAGAATGATCTTTCAATGCCCTCTTTCTCCTATAAACAAACTAAACTCGTGTTTCAACTACTAGTAATTAATAGACTTTCTGAAGATGGGATCTTTCGAGATTTCTTGGATGAGATGATTGAATGCTCGATTGTTTTATGAAGTTTCTATAGAACTATAATGTTGGAGATTGATTTCATTTATGAATGTTAAGTTTGTTGGTTGTTGTTGTTGAAGATGGAATTAGTTGTGAGCTGATCACTTTTGCCCCATTAAGTAGATAAAGTCGTGTTCTTCATCTCACGCTTTTGTAAGTATAGAGTGGAGTCGTTGATTAGCAGTCCACACGTCTTAATCTTGTGCATTCGAGTTATAATGAGTTCTCAATGGATATCACTGTTGAAGGATGATGGAGTAATTCAGTTTCATAGAGAATAAAGAAGAGATATAAGGGGAGTTTGTTTTTATGTGAGAAATTATTTTTCTGGGTTGTTTGTAATTCAGTAATACTCAAGATCAACAAAAACTTTTGTGTGTGACCTTCCTGTGGAGTAACCGAATTTCGATGATCCACATATATCTTGGCTTCTTCACATTCATTTAATCTGCCATTGAAGCTCTGCAAATAGAGTTCGATTGTGTTAAGTGTGTACCTGGAAACTTAACACGAAATATTAAGATTGAATTGTGAGATCTACAATTATTTATTTGCTCTGCAAGGGGTTACTTATAGCTTGTATGGGCTCTCCAGTGCTTAGCAAATAGTCATTTGTCATTTTCCCGCCTACTTACTAACTCTCATGTGAAGTGACTCTTGGACAAACTTTTTACCTCATTGATTTTATATTAGTTGGGCACCACTCCAATATAGTATATCTACCTTGATAAGCGATCTCTGAGATGATATTAGTAAATTATGATTTTTCCTCAATTTTCTTATCGACAATCGAATACTTAACCACTTCCAACTGTTAATATCAGACTCAAACAACTCTCTTCACTATACCGTCTTCAAATATAGCCTTTTATGTCGTCAATTCAAAGTTGTTCCAACTTAGTCTTCGACTTCAATTTCCTATTTTTGTTTCCTCAGCTCGCAAAGACTAAAACATAAGTTAGACCTAACTAATCTCGACCAAAAGTCTATCTACTTATCAGCTTCTATACAACAATTATTACTTAATGGCTTTTGACATTTCATCAAAACACCCAACAAATAATTAACGCACTTCATCACGTATATCATGTAACTATTCATATTACAGACCACCAACAATTTAGAACACCCATTACTATGATTACCTACATTGATACCATGTTAAGATTCGTACTCTTATAATCGACTTGCAAGAAAATGAATACTTCAACATTATAACGTGTTTTGTTTTAATCAGTCAATGTGTAAGACAAAAACTCAAATGAAATCGTGAGGTCTCACGAGTTTTAATTTGAGATGCAATTCTTAAAAATGATGTATTTAATTATTAATAATTGTGTTTTTAAGAAATGATGTATTTATATAGGGAAAATAGAGAAATATATCACAAAATTTAACAAATGAGGAAATTATATCAAACAATTTTCAATTAGGGATATATATGAGGAAGTTTACTTCTGTTAGGGAAATTTATCATCTATCATTGATTCAATTGTTAAGTGTCATATGACGCTGATTCAATGCCATGTGATACTAGTATGGTATTTTTTTAATAGTACATTTTAAAAAATACTTTTTTTAATTTTTAATAGCATTATTATATATTCTAATATTATAAATTTTCATTCAATAATTTTTAATCATAAATACAAAATATGTATTTGCATTAGTTATAATATTACATGAATATTACTGACAAGTTTATTTGATCTTAAATAGAAATGAATTATTCATGTATATTTATAATATAAAATAATTATTTAAATATTATAAAATTGGCAAAATAATCATAGTAAATAAATGCAAAACACATATTTTGTATTTATAATTAACAATTATTGATAAAAAATTATAAATTTAGAATATATAATAATATTTTGATTAAAAAATATTTTAATTTTTTAAAATTTTTTAAAAAATAATTATTATTAAAAATAAAAATATTCATTTAAAAAAAAATGCCACGTTACTGTCACATGACATCAAGTCAACGCCACATTATTGTCGCGTGGCAATTAGCGACTGAGTCAATAATAGATGATAAATTTATCTAATAGAAGTAAAGTTTGTGATATATTTTCCTTATATAAAAAATGTGTGATATAATTTCCTAATTTGTTAAAATTGATGATATGTTTCCCTATTTTCACATTTATCTATTAAGTGTAACTATGGACTTTGTTTCAAAGCGAAAATTCAAGAAAACTACGATAATTTGTAACATATTAGCATAATAATATATAATTTTGTAAATATTATGCATCGTTTGATGATTCATGTCAACAGTTCGACGTATAGTTTAATCCCATCACATTTAAAATAAAATTAATAATTTAATATATATTTTAGCAAAATGCACCAATCTAATATATTTAACAAAATTACAATCTATATATATATTAAAACAAAACCGGGGGACAAATATGTAAAATACTATAAAATAACTAAAATAACTAATATAGTTGATATAATAACCGTAAAATAACTATACATATATAAATATATTGTAATAAATATTCCCAAATCTTTCCAGTTTCTTTTTAAATTTTCAATGATGTGCCCGTATATTTTTTTTATTTAGTTATTTATAATGAGCAAATTATTTAAATCTATATATATATTATTAGCTTGGTTTTTTATTTTCCACCCGTTATGTTCGTTAATTTTTGCACTAAAATTAACGCACTAACTTATTTAACACAACTAATAATAAATTTTTTTTTTTAATTCACGTATCAATTTAATTATTTTTAACCTAATGACTATATTCCTCAAATATTGTCAGATTTAAACAGTTTGAGATATTGATATCTTTTGAAATTTTTTAGATTTAATATATTTCATATATTTACTCTAAGACATTTAATTGTATTTTTAATATATGAAAATGTAAAAAAATACATATAATTGATTTTATTTTAAAATTTTCTTTTATAAATTATATATTTCATATATATATATATATATATATATAGGGAGTGGATCACATACTAAAAATTAGTTTGTGCTAAATATGAATGAATCTACACCATTGATCTAAAAAAATCAATGGTTGAGATTAAAACATTTCCCCAGATTTTGTGCTTTTTCGCTTTATAAATCGTGCTTAATCGAATTAAGCACGATTTATAAAGCAATTAAGCACGAACGAAAATTATGTTTAATTTTTTTAATTTTTATGCTTCAATCTCAACCATTGATGCTATCAATCCAATGGCTGAGATTCATTCCTATTTAGCACAAACTTTAATTTTAGCACTTGAGTGAATCTCTCTCTCTATATATATATATATATATATAACTTATTATTTTTATTAATATCTTCTCAAAATCTTCGTTCAAAACGTATGATTTTATTGTAATTATTTAAAGAAAATATACTATAAAGATTTATGAAAATAAATAATTAATTTTCTTAACTTATCTATCAATTAATCTTATATTATTTCATTATATATTCTTATATGTATTGTTAGAGTATTTTGAAATCAAATCTGAAACAATGGTAAATAAACATGAAATTTGCTATTTTAATGCGTTAAAATTCAAAATGTATTGGAAATTGTACAATAAAAATGAACGATGAAAAAAATAGATTATTGTAATAATTTTATGATAAAACAAAAGAATATATTATTTTAGAGATCAAGTTATATTTTAAAATAAATCAAAAAAATGGAAAAAAATGATTACGTTACAGTATAGCTAAAATAAATTAAATTGTGTAATATTAAGATGTAAGACTACTCCTACAAAAATATTAGTGTGTCACGCTATATTATAAAACAAGATAAATCTTAAAACTATTAAAATGCATTACAAAACCAAAACAAAACAAGAAATAATATTAATGCATCACAGTACTTCAATATATGTATAATTCAAGAAGACAAATAAAAGTGATTCATCCACTTTTTATTTTTTATTTGTAATGTACAAATCTATTTAAATATATATTTATCAAATAAAATATGATAAATATTCCATAAAAAATTGATATGACTAACCAACCTAAGGTTACAATCATAAATCAGTTTCATATTTAATTGTTTATACTTTAATAAGATTATTTGTTGAAATAATATTTATAAGAAAACTAGGAAAATCTTCTTCATTTGCGTTAATAATTAATTATATGCTAATATCATTTTTAACTTATAAGTATAAAGTGCTATGTAATTAAATGTAACAACCCGAAACTTTTTAACATTTTTGTAACTCCTTTTATAAAATAAATTATTAATTATTATTATTTAAATCATTAAATTTCAATAAATGATAACTCACTAATTATTATTATTATTATTATTATTATTATTTACAAAATTCTACACGTGTCCTAAATTAGTGCCTAAGATAATTCTAGGAAATTATTTACAAAATTTTACACATGTTCTAAATTAGTGCCTAAGATAATGCTATGTATTTATTTCCTCCATCAATTCAACCAAGCATTTTCACCCTATAAATAGCTATGCATTTCCATTCCCTCTAACTCGCCAAGCATTTGTCGTTTTGAGCTCTAAAAGGTTGCGCAAGGAACTAACTACGTTGTTCTATTTTCAAGCTAGTTTAAAAGTCAAGGTGGGGAATCTATGTGTGATACATCATTTTATCCATGTTATGCTTTAATGCAGGTACCTATTATTAGCCGACGGGCTGCCTACATGTTCTATTATTTACGTTTACCTTGCTTTAATTGTATAACTTGGATAAGTTGAATTCACCACTGAGTTGATAACACTCACCCCGAAGTTATTACTATTTTTTTAGGTTAAATATCAGACGATGGGCTAGAGGCAGATGATGGCTACGGAGTTTTTCATTAAAATTATTTGTATATTTTCAGTTCATTTTATTTAAAAGAGTTATCTTTTGCAAATGTTCTACTATTATTTCTTAATTAAAGGATGTTTTACTATTATTTATTTTACTAAGAAATTGGGGTGTTACATTAAATATGGGTATTGCATTTTTTATAGTTAAAAATAGTTAGAATTGTTACAAAGTATTATTGGGTAGAATATGATGTGTAAAAAATAATTCCTAAATTATCAGCTAAAATATCAAATAGTTTGAACACATTTTTTTATTAATTAATAAACAATAATTTTGTAATTATAATCTCATATATATCTATTGAATTGAAAGCAAGATTTTTTTTAATTAAGGAAACAAAAAGATCTTAAGAAAATGTAATAAAATTTAGCATTATTTATTATAAAATAAAATAATAAGTAACAAATAATAAAAGAATTCGCAAAATAAATGCAAACATAATAGCAAATGGACATATAATTAGATTACAGTATTTCAAAAAAATCTATTAATAGATTTTTTAAAAATAAAATAATTTTTAAAAATATATATAAATCAAATCATAATACAGTCGCAAATGAGTTATTGCAAAATAGCAACTGACCATGTATAAATGCAATCAAAATTTTGATTTTATTCATTAAAGTGTTAATATTATAGTAGTTAATGAGAAAATATAAATTTCGTAACAAGGAATTCAATAATAAATTTATCTTCGCTATAGAATATAAATTAACAACACATAAAAATATTACAATTTTGAAACGAGATGCTATGAGGTATATGCACTATCGTGACGACCATATTATGATATCATAATTGAAGACATTAAAAGTTGATGAGAGAATGAGATTAAATGTATAAACCTCCAACATATTCGACAGTAGCAAATCAAATTTCATGTCAAGAAATATGAGGTTCAAGTTTAATGTGTGAAAAGTATACATTAATGCGCATAGTAAAATATTTATCCAAAGATGCAAAAATAATTTGCATAATTATATCAGTTCGAAAAATTTGTTTATTCTAAAAATATTGATGGGAAAGTGAAAGGTTCAAAGTTCAAGGTTTTTAGTAATAAATGTTAAAAATTAGCACACACGAATACAAATATTTAACGATGAAAGTTATAAAATATGAAGTAAATCCATCCTATATATATATATATATATATATATATTGGGATTTAAAAAATAATATATAAATATTGTTTTGAATTAGAAACTAAAACGAGTCTCACAAAATATTATTTTAAAGTTCCTAACATATTAAACAAAATACATATTATTTGTCAATAAAGAATTTAAAATTGACATTATTTTCTATCAAAATGCACTATGTCTCATCGTCTCGCACAAAAATACTGTCCCGCACAAGTTTTTGGCAAATTATTTAGCATTAAAAGTTATAAATTATGGAGTAAAACTTATCATATCAACAAAATAAATATACAAGTCTCAATGTGAGTGTTTTACCCACGGTCAATTGATCATATGTTTGAGACGTCACGAATCACCGCATACCAATTTAAATAGTACAACCCAATTTAAATAAAAGAAAATAGTGTATAAACATTATTTAAATTTGAAATTAACATTTATGCTTATAAATTAATCAAACTAAATACGTTCATTTAATATGACATATATAATTCATAAACAAATTATAAATTATATTTCTATTATGCAAATTTTATGATTTACGAATTTTAAATATTCAGAATATTTGACTAAAAGTAAAATATCGAATTTAATAATATAAATAATTAAATTCCCACGCATCGCGTGGGTGCAATACTAGTAATATAATATATTCAAAACTTTTATCCATTTATATTTGAGGTAAAATCTGGAATAGCAAAAATTAAAAAGTAAAACCAATGTATAGCAAGTGTTATGAAAAACTCCACAAAATAGCAAAAGTGAAATTTTTTAGGTTAAAATGTCTTAATCACAACATCACTTCTCTTGATTTGTGTGCACTGTGTAACGGATTCATTCTTTATTAATTTTTTTGACACAACTCATTTTTTAATTATTTTTAGATAAGTCCTCATAATTTAATATAATATGAATATTTAAGATTCGGCTGGAAATGCACATCCAGTTGGAACTCGAATAAATCCGGCTGGAAGTCGTGTTTAAATATATTAAATCATATTCTGCAAAATGGGAAAAATATATTTAATAAATCATTGGACTAATAATTCGAATGGAAGTCATATGAAATGAGGCTGGAAATACGTCAAGAAGCTGGAAATCCTATTAAATTCCGGATCGAAGTCGGAATTAAAATATATTAAATCCAGAATTAATTCAAATATTTTTTATTGTAATTGTGATGGAAGTCGAACAATCCAGCTGGAAGTAGGTTAATTGAGCTTGAACTAGAAAAATCCGGATGGAAGTCTCAATAAAAATATATTAAATGCAGAATTAATTCAAATAATATATTTTTTTAAATTGGGCTGGAAGTAGAACGATCCAGCTGGAAGTTGGATAATTGAGCTGGAACTATAAAAATCCGGATGGAAGTCGCAATAAAAATATATTAAATCCAGAATTAATTCAAATAATATATTTTTTTAAATTGGGCTGGAAGTAGAACGATCCAGCTGGAAGTCGGATAATTGAGCTGGAACTATAAAAATCCGGATGGAAGTCGCAATAAAAATATATTAAATCCAGAATTAATTCAAATAATCTTTTATTCTAAATTGAGCTGGAAGTATAACAATCAAGCTGGAAGTAGTCTAATTGAGATGGAACTCGAAATTTCGGATGGAAGTCGGAGTTTATAATTTAAATCGACATTTTTTCGAATAATAAATGCTGGAAATTCGGCTGGAAGTTCAACAAAATCAGCTGGAATTCGGTCAATTGAGATGGAAGTCGAGCAATATAGCTGGAACTCGGGTTTTGTTTAGTTCCATCCCTTTTCATTCTAACCTAAAAATTGGGCGTGAATTACTCGACAATAGACGGCTGCATCTGGAATTCAATCGCACGACTGTTCAAACCACCACCCTTCGTCCCCCTCCAATATTATTTCCGGCGACCGCACACCCACCACCGGCGAAAATGTCGACTTCACAGGTATGCATGTTTGTTTTTTCCTTTTTTCAGATTTTATTCACTGTTTTATATTAAGAAAACCGATATGTTTATGGTTTTCGATTTGATTATGTGATATCTATTAGTTTTTGGATTGAATTGATTTGTTTATGTTAGTTATATAATGCATAGTTGTGAATGAATTGTTATTGAATTTGTCATGTTTTGATCGTGCGTTTGATATTGAGTTTTGTTTATTTGATGTTAGAACCGTGCATGTGATTGCGGTTTAATTTTTTTTTTTTTGGTTTTGATATGCAGCCGTTTGAATATATTCGATATGAAGTCCATGGAAGTAAACCTAAGACTAATTTATATTATAAATGTAAGGTCCTAGACATCATTAAGAAAACTTTGCTTGATATAGGACAAGAGGGTTTGCTTAATGAGTTTCGGGACGGGGTTTTTGGACATTGGTTGGATTGGTCGGACAATGGACTTAGTTCGTCTTTATCATTAATTGAATTATTTAGTCATGAGACTCAGTCAAATAATCCAGAGTTGTTACGGTTTAGAGTCAGTGGGCAGGATATCATGTTTTCACAGAGTGAATTCGCCCTTATTTCTGGTTTGAATTTTGGCGAAGCCACTTTTGATCCTACTGCACGCCATGATTTAGAATCTAGTACTGTATTTAAAGTCTTTTGCGGTGGTCAAATCCTAAGTAGTAAAGAACTTTTGGATAGGTTTCAATACAAAAGGATTGATAGTACTCACAGTTTATTGTACCTTAGGGTTGCCAATATATTAGCATTTTGGTTTTTTGGACTAGGGTATACTGAAAAAAGAAAAATAGAAAAGTGGTTGTATGTTTTAAGTGAGGATCAAAATGATTGGAACCGATTTCCATGGGGTACATATGCATACAAAGCACTGCTCTATTACAAAACGCATATACCCACTACTCGGATTCAACTTGAGAAAAAGGCCCTTCATCTTCCAGGTCCATTTTGGGTACTACAGGTATGAAATTGTCACCATCTTTTATCTTCATCTTTGTGATAAATGTTTGTTGAAAATAGTTTAATTTTTTTATATGTTGTTAGGTTTGGGCCTATGAGGTCATTCCTGAGTTGGGGCAGGCATGTGCCCGGTTAGTTAAAGCCAATGCTGAGCCACGTATGCTGAAGTGGCGGTTCAGAAGATCCAGTGTAAAAAAATGGGTAGCCTTCTTCTCCCAACCGGTAATAAAATGAAATTTCAGTGTTTTATTTGTTTTCAACGGGAAACTGATTATATTATCTAATATATTTTTAAAATTTGCAGCTCATTGTGTCAACCGCC
This sequence comes from Plectranthus barbatus, assembly GCA_026898455.1. NCBI lineage: Eukaryota > Viridiplantae > Streptophyta > Magnoliopsida > Lamiales > Lamiaceae > Plectranthus > Plectranthus barbatus. The sequence goes on from JAPKLW010000510.1 coordinate 33,200, forward strand.
CTGCCTCCTTCGCGTTCTGAGATGAGTATTGATTATTGGCGATCTGCACAAGGAGTTGACAAGATGGGTGTGAGTTATGTGGCTCCGATATCTACGCATGCCCTTAAACAATGTGAAGGGTCAATGATTGAAGATTTGGATGAGAATAGCCCTCATCTAGAGATACCAGTACACACTGGTTTTGAAGATTGGGTTAGTGGCGGTACCATGGTAGAAGTGGAGATCAATGATGTGACGAACAAGATTCTGGAGGAGGAGGAGGCTCCCAATGAGAGGGCACATGTGCAGACTGAGGAGCCATTTTCGCATGATGAGCATCCCGAAATGGAGATTGGGCATGATTCGGAGCCACCATCCTCGGTACAGAGAAAGAAGAGACGACAGAAACGGGCAAGGATACCTAGTTCTTCTTCATCATCGGGCGGGGAAGACCGTAGGCAAGAGAGAGATGCGAGAATGTATGGAAAAATCAAACAATTCGTGTTAGACGATGTGAAACACTGGGTGCTGGATGAAGTTGTTCCAACTTTGAAGGAGTTCATTAAAGAAGTGGTTACTTCTTCGTGCCAGCGATCAGATGCTTCGTCCTCTCAACCAATGCCACAGTCTCAGCCCCAGTTATCCAGTATTTTGCAACAGCGACAGCCACAGCCACGTTCTGATGCACCACAGGTATATTTTATATAGTTTAGTCCTATTTTGCGATTTAATTTACTAATCTTAATTGCAATGCAGACATCTGGAGGTGATGGTGATGATGACGATGAGATGGAACCCATTGTCCAGTATTTTGGACCTCTTTCTGTGAAGAAGGTCATTCGGCAATCTTACCAAGCATTCCGGCAAGGTCCAGCAGATAAGGCCCGCATCTCTCAAACAAGTGGCATGCGGCTCACGAATGCCTTTTTTGCACAGCTGGAAGATTCATACACATACTTAACCGTGCCGCAGATAGAGATGTTTGTTCATGCCCTCTGGGGAGAATTTATTTATTTAAATTCGTTGTTGTATTTATTTAATTAAATATTTGAGTTTTATTTAACATGTTTTTACATGCCCACAGTGTGAAATTGATTTCAAATAACAAGTTCGTCCTCTCTGCTTATAATCCCAATGAAGTTCGCATTCTCAGCCCGAGATTCCAGGTTAGAACTTATTTATTTATTTTATTAATTATTCATGTTATTTACATGTTTCGTTTTTGATATGAAATATAGCTTTTATTCAACAAGTCTTATCCGGTAACTTTGCCGGCTCGATCAAAGCCACCGGGTGTTTCGGCAGAATTGCTAGAGTTCATCGAAGGAAAGGATAGTCAATGTTCTCGGCCGTGGTACAATGCGTCTGTGGTAAGTATTTGTTTAATTAAATATTTGAGCATTCCTATTAAGTTATGATAACAAATTATTTTTTTCCAGCTAATCATACCGTATAATGTTGGAGAGCATTGGTTTACATTGAAAATCGACCTGTCAACTTGGAGTTGTTGGATATATGATGCTACAGTCAAACGACAAAATCAGGTTGGTAGGAGATACAGATGTGAAGCAGTACGGCGCATCACAGATCAGCTCCACAAATATTTGACTGATGGGAAATACTGGGCCAAGAGCACGCTTGGTCTGACGCCGTACACGGAAAAGATGGCGGTGGACTTTGCTCCAGGGTTCGAAGCTTATGACCATTACAGTGAATCGGTGTATGCATGCATGTTTATGGACCAGTTGATTTGTGGGCGCCCGAATGTACCTTGGGCCGAAAGGGAAGGATGTCAAGATAGATATCGATTGTATATGGCTCATTGCTTATTTGATTTATCATTTGATGAGTGATGTAGAATTTGTAACATGATATTTTAAATTGTTTATTTATATATTCGAATATATTGGTTTTATATGTTTTGAATTATTTTTGTTTGAATGTCTTGGTTTTTTTGGTTGGTTCTTTGTGATGGAATATGATGGTTTTTGATGGAATATGATGGTTTTTTGGGTTGGTTAATTGAGTGCGAATAAGTTGGTTTTTGTTTCATTTAATTGAGCCGCATATTCTTGGTTTTTTGGCATAATTTGGACGAATTCCATTCGAAATCACCGAGTTCCATCCCTTTTTTTAGTATTTCCATCCCAATTTGGAGTACTTCCATCCCAATTTAGAGGACTAATTTATTAATTATATAAGTAGCAATATTATCAATATTTTGGCCATTTCGGATGGAACTCGTCCTATTGGGCTGGACCACGTCGCAATTGGGATGGAAGTCGCTAATTTTGGATGGAACTCGGCCGAAAAGATTAATAATCGTCTCAATCCGGATGGAATTATGTAAATTGGGATGGACCTCGTCCCAATTGGGATGGAACTCGATAAATTGGTGTGGAACTCGTACATTAATGTAAACAAATCATGATATTCTTAAGAATATTGTTATTAA
>JAPKLW010000510.1:35643-131650 GCA_026898455.1 Plectranthus barbatus
TTAATTCGTACATTATAGTTTAATTTCAACTATAATGTAACCATAACGTGATATTCTTAAGAATATTGTTATTAATTCGTACATTATAGTTTAATTTCAACAACAATGTAAACAAATTAGCAAGATTTTGTCCAAATTGGCATGGAACTCTTCCAATTGGGATGGAATTCGTCCCAATTGGGTTGGATGTCGCTAATTTTGGGATGGACCTCGGCCGAAAGGATTAATAATAGTTTAAATCCGGATGGAATTATGTAAATTGGGATGGAACTCGTCCCAATTGGGATGGATCTGTCCAAATTGGTGTGGAACTCGGCTAAATAATCAATATTTTGTCCAACTTCGTTCATGAATTGTTGTTACTGACATGTCACATCACTCTTGAATGCCTCTTTTATCTTTTTAGTAAATAAATGCTGAAATATTTCAGATTCACGTGAAAGTGAAACTCTGCAAAGTTTCTCATATAATGCATGTGACTCTTACACTTTTGTCTACCCAACCATTTACTATTCCTTTCTATATAAAGGTGATTTTGTATAGTTCCATCTCATTTTTTCTTGATTCCTAAAATCATCCAAATTCAAATGGCGGTTTCATTTCTTTTTATCTTTATTCCATCATCCTTTATGAATATTGATGAAAGAATTAGTGACATCTCCACAAAAAATGGAAGAGGATTTTTTCTACGTCAAACAGTCCGGAAGAGGATTTTTCCTACGTCACATCAAGTAGGTGTCCTTGGGCCGGATTCCTCCGCACTGTCTCTTATTTCCCGGAACTACAAATGGGGCAAGCAATCACCTGATGTTCCAGGACATCGGGATTGGCCTCTCTACGGGATAAGAGATGAGCGCTTATAATAAGTGAGCTCGAACTGGGAAGTGATCACCCGTTTTGCAGTTTTGTTGCTCACAAATTACTATAATCAAAATGTGTATCAAAATGTGTATTATTTTAGGCATATTGTGCAATAAAATAAAAATTATATTGTCGCAAAATTTTAAATTATATATCGTTAATGTAAATAAAAATTATACAATTGGGACTCTGCTTGAATTTAAGATGTTATTCATTTACAATTTTATAAAAAATATATTAATTCGCATAGGGATGGAACTCGCCAATATGGGATGGACCTGGGCCGATTTGATATGGAACTCGCCATTTTGGGATGGAACTCGCCAAATTGGGATGGAACTCAACGTTTTTGGAATGGAAATTGACAATTTGAGATGGAACTCGCTAATATGGGATGGAATTCGCTATTAAATAACATGATATGTAACTCTGTCAAATTGTATGGAACTCGACAAATTAAAATGGAACTCGGCGAATTGGGATGGAATTTGGCCAAAATTGATCAAAATAATTCACTTGCAAGTCATTGACATATCACATCACTCTGTGCAAATTTAACTTTTCAGTGAATAAATGCACCCATTTATCGACCAAGTAGATTGTTCAAATTCATTCCACTAGTCCCTTCTATTTAAATTCACTTCACTTCATTTCATTCGAAAAACATAACAACTACAAATGACTATTCTCTTGCTCTTTTTAAATTTTTTATTCGAAGCATATATCCCCCTTATTTCTTTTGATTCCAATCAATTAGAAGAGGATTTTTCCTACGTCAAACAATCCGGAAGAGGATTTTTCCTACGTCACATGTAGTTAAAATCCTTCATCCGGATTCCTTGACATCTTTCTCCTTTTCCCAAAACCGGAAATAAGGAAAGCCACCAAAAGAGGGTTTCAACCGATCAACCCTTGCTTCTCCGTTACGGGAAAAGAGATGAAAGAGATGAAGGAGACCCAACGGCACTGCTATCTCCTCCCCGGAAGAGGATTTTTCCTACGTCACATGGAGTAGCGATCACGTTATGGAGATATAACCTCCGCGTCCGCTTCTTCGTTTCTGGAAAAGACATCAAGGTGAAGGAACAAATACAACGTCTCCTTCACTAGCTCGGTGTTTTCTATCAAAATGTGTATCAAATTGTGTAATATTTTAGAAAATTATTAATAAAATTGTGAGTTTGTTTGTAATTTATTGCTTCAAATTTTGTAGCAAATTGTTTTATTATTTACGTAAATTCAATTGGGAGTGTGCTTGAATTTACGATGTTAAACATTTATAATCTTATACAAAACAAAATAATACGCATAGATGGATGTTGCCATGTTGGTCTTCATTAAGTCAATATCATTGGGATGGAACTCGCCCAAATGGGATGGACCTTAACAAATTTCGTATGGAATTCGCCAATTTTGGATGGAACTTCTCAATTTCAAATGTAACTCGCCGATTTTGGATGGAACTCGCCAAAAATTGGGATGGAACTCGCAGATTGCAGATGGAACTCGCTATTTAATTAAACAAATGGAAATCTGTTAAATTGGATGGAACTCGCCGATTGCGGATGGAACTCGCAAAATTGGGATGGAAGTCAAAATTAATTTAGCAAATGGACCTCTGCTAAATTGGATGGAACTACCCGATTGTGGATGGAACTCGGCCAAATGATATGGAACTGGCTCAAATTTAATTCACATGCATGCAAACACATGCAATTCGACTTTATTGCGGAGTTGGAATAAATATCACATGTATTTCTGAATTTAATAGTACAAAGCTGCTAAAATGTTACTATTGAAAGTCTGCTTTTTATCCTGCCAAAATTCAATTCGACTTTATTCAATTGAATAAAGCCAACATTTGCGGAGTTGGGAGAAATTTTACATGTATTTCTGAATTTAATAGTACGAAGATGCAGAAATATTACTATTACAATTATTCAAACTTACTATTCATGACTGAAAACATTTTGTCGCAAGTGAAACACTCATTCAATTTGAAACACTCTCTCATGCTGTGTAATACTCATTCTCAGAAAACTCTCTCAAAAATCAAACACAATCAAACACGCTTTCTCAAAAAATATGGCAAATTTTCGTTCTATCATTTTGCATTACAATGGTCAATGGGACAATGCATACAACTACATCGGCGGAGAAGAACGAGTTATCATGATATCCACTGATGATATCACGATAGAAGGTCTCCAAAGAAATGTTCAATACATCCTAGATGCTCATGCCATGGTGGGCTCTTACACCCTTTATTATCTAACTGAAACAAGAAGTGGGAGGACGGTTCCTTCAGTGCTGGCTACGGATACACACCTTCAACGGCTTTGTAACATGTTGTGGGAGCCGAAGCTTTATTTAGTGATGAACATGCAAACAAATGAAGCTGCTGGAAGCTCTCGTCGACAACCATCTCCGTACAGGCCATACATGGCTTCATTGAGCCCACAGCCGCACAACCCTTATAGTCCAACACCAGAAGAACTACATCGTTTTTCTACAACCATGATGTTTGGAGAAGGAAGCAGTGGAAGACGAAGTTCTCCCGTCCCCGATTTAAACTACACTGCACCTGAAAAAGATATTGATGATGATGGCAACCATGATGGTGGTGATGATGGTGATGATCATGAAGACGGTGCCAACACACAAAATCCGAATGTAGTTGTACATTCAGATGATGACGACGAAGCTGAATTCGATACGGAATCATCTGAGGGTGATGAACGCCACAATTACAATGCTTCGTTATTCAATTATACAATTGAAGATTTCACAGCTTGGGTCCGAGAACAAGGTGGTATAGGTGCCATTGTATCAAGCCTGGTCCCGACTCAGCCTTTACCGGCTGAAACAGTTGATGTCCTAAGTCAACAAATGAACAACTGGTTATTGCCGATAATTCCAGTAGATACATCTGACGTACCTATATCACGAGATGTTCAAGCAGTATTGGACGAGGAATTGCAAAAAGGATCATTGTTTTGGTCTAAAGAAGACTTGTATGTGGCTGTCGGACTTTGGCACATGGAGCATCAAGTTGAGTTTAAAGTGTCGCGATCTACCAAAACTCGGGTGGAATATAGTTGCAGCCGCAGTGATAACTGTTCGTTCATGATTCGAGCCGCTAATTCAGATGGATGTTGGATTGTATACAAATTCTGCTCGAATCATACTTGTGTTACAAGTATGGACAACATCCGAAGCAGAATTATACGCTCGAAGGCTATCTCTGCATATTTTGCACGGAGAATGCGCCGACAAGGATCGATCATGAAACCGCGAGATATAATGGCGGAGCTGCAACATAATTTCGGAATTAAGGTGAGCTACAGCAATGCACTACGAGCTCGAAATTGAGCCATAGCTATGATATATGGTGGCTTAGAGGATTCTTTCAACTTGCTGCCGAAATATTTTTATGTTCTCGAACAGCACAATCCCGGCACCATTACCGATCTTAATATCGGCGAAGATGGACGACTACGACAGTTTTTTGTTTGTTTGGGTGTGTCGCGTGCAGCATTCTCAACTTTATTACGGCAAGTGATTGTCGTTGATGCCACACACCTCAAGGGCAGAAATAAAGGTGTGCTATTGGTTGCTGTAACCAAAGACGGCAACGAGCAGATATTTCCTTTGGCAATTGGATTTGCACCGATCGAGAATGATGAGAGCTGGACTTGGTTTATGTCCCGGATCCGGATGGCTTTAAATTCTGATGAGCATTTGCTGATTGTTTCAGATCAACACATCAGCATAGCAAACGCAGTAAGTACGGTTTATCCAGAGGCAACACACGCTTTGTGTTGTTACCATATCCAGAGCAAGTTGACAACCTTCACTGCTCCAATTGTGAGATTATACCATAAGGCAGCCTATGCTTACCGTCCTATAATCTATCAGAAGGCAATTGACCAGATTGCACAATATTGCCCGGCAGCTTATGACAAACTCATGATGCTCGGACCGGCAAAGTGGGCAAGGTCAAAATGCCCAGTTCGCCGATATAGCTTCATGATATCTAATGCAGCCGAAGTATTCAACTCCCGACTGTTAGATGCTAGACGTCTGCCGATTTGTTCTGTTGTCGAGCTATATAGGCACATTGTAGAAAAATGGTTTGACGTAAGGCGTGCTAAGGCGTTTGCAAGAACCGAAGAGTTGACTGAGGAATGCGTGGCCAAAATGACTCCAATGGTGGAGCTCTCACACAAATACTCTGTTGTGGCTATTAGTGATGATCAATTTAAAGTCAACCTCAAAGATACAACGTGGAAGGTTGATCTCCAAGACAACTTGTGCGACTGTCGTGAATTTCAGCTGGATCTTATTCCATGCTCGCATGCTATTGCCGCAATTCGGTTAGTAAATATATAAATACATCATTCTTTAATTATAATGTTCACTACTTAATCTTTGTTGTTGACACAGCTTCAAGGGTACGAGTGTATATGACTACGTTTGGTCATACTACAAGACATCGAATTGGCAAGAAATATATGGAGGGGTCATACACCCACTGCCTCCCAAAGATGAGTGGATTGTATCACCAGAAGCACAAGCTTGTGTTGTTTTGCCGCCGATTGTGAATCGGCAAGCCGGTCGACCCAGAAATAGTCGTCGTCCTTCATGAGCAGAGGCAGGACAAACATCAACTTCTAGACGACGAGCTCCAAAGAAATGCAGTATATGTGGATCTACAAGTCACACGAAACGTGGCTGTCCAGAAAGAGTTCCGCCTAATTAATTTGTTTGGTTTTTAGGAATTATATTGCCTCATGTATTGTAATATGTTCGATTTACTTGTCTTAAATTTGAGGACATGAAATTCCGTTCAAATTGCTTGTGATTCCCATAATTTATATTTTATGTGCTTAGCTTTTCAATTTTAAATAAGATCACACACGAAAATGTATTTAAAATGGACTTCCAACCGATTTTTGTTGAATTCCATCTCATTTAAGCGAGTTCCATCTGATTTAATCTGAATTCTATACGAATTCCATATGAATTTCCAGACGAATTCCATACCGAGTTCCATATTTAATATTCCAGCTATAATGGCCGACTTCCATCCGAATTTAATTAATTCCAGCCCAATTCGAACCGAGTTCCATCCCATTTTCAAAGGCGAAGTCCGACGCACTATTTTTATTAATATTTTAGTGAAACCCTAAATGGATAATAATAAAATAAACAAACAGTTGTAATTTTTGCACAAAACGATAAAAATGATTGGATGATTGAGACATTGTTGACAGAGAAAGTACACTTTTGCTATTTTGTGGAGTTTTTCATAAGGCTTGCTATTAGGTGAATGTGTTTTATAACTTTTGCTATTTAAAATTATTCCCTCTTTATATTTTACCTGTTATTGAGAAACTTTCTTAGATATTATATTGACATACGAACTTTAATTATTCTAACGATCTAGTCCTAGTAGTTTACATAAGTCGTCCACCTACCATTAAAAGGTTATTTTAAATGACACAGCAACAAAATGTAATGGTCATTAAATATTAATAATGTGTTGGATGTCATAAACCAATTATACGACATTTATATTCTATCTCGATCATTAATCATAGGACAAAGTGACAAATCATAATTTTAATATTTATTTCGTTATGTCCCACAATATTTTTGTTCTAATGTAACTCTATTTTTATAATTATGTTTATCCAATCAATGTTTACTTCTAGACTTGTGTATACCGATTTTAAAAAATAAACAAAATAAATTGAGTTGGTCTCCTGAGAGACGGTCTCACTATTTTTTTATTGTGAGACGGACTTTAATACATTATTTCAATAAGTTAAATACATTATTTCATTTTTAAAAATTACATTATTTGCAATAAAGAAATACATAATTTTCAATAGAGGAACACATCATTTCATTAAATTCGTCTCACAATAAAAATGATGAGATCGTCTCATCTGAGAATTTGCCAAACAAATTATAGAAGAGTCGGTCTCCTGAGAGACAATCTCACTATTTTTTTATTGTGAGACGGACCTCAATACATCATTTTAATATGTTAAATACATCATTGCATTTTTAAAAATTACATTATTTGCAACAAAGAAATACATCATTTGCAATAAAGAAACACATCATTTCATTAGATTCGTTTCACAATAAAAATGGTGAGACATCATTTACAATAAAGAAACACATCATTTCATTAAATTCGTCTCACAATAAAAATGATGAGACCGTCTCATCTGAGAATTTGCCATTATAGAAATAATAAAGTATAACATAATTTACTAGATTATTTCCCGTGTCAATGATAGACCAAAGCATGATATTCCCTCTGTCTCGGTCAAATTGTTCATATTTGATCGAATACGATAACTAATGTATGTGAGTAGTAATGAATAATAGTGAGATTAATATTTTATTGATAAGTGTGAAAAATTTGATATTTTAGAAAAATAGACTAATATTGTGGAACAGACGAAAAAAGAAATTATGACAATTTACTTGGGACGAAAAGAGTAGATCCCAATAATTTAAGGACGAAAGTAACATTACGGTAAAAACGAAGGGCCATTATGGAAAGTCGTACATTTCATGACTGCACAAAGTTTTTTTCCGATCAAATCAGTGACGATGAGTGAAAAAACAATAATATTTGTGAATCCATCTTCTTCTCCTTCTTAATTTGGTCGCCTAGAAGTCTCTCTCTCTTCACTATCACTGCCCCATTTGATCCCACCCCACCGCTGCTGCTCCCAGTTCCTTCCTCGGATCTCCCTCAAATTCCTACTTTTGAAGGGTACACCTCAGCCAATCTGTACGTACACGATAGATGCGCACGGGCGCTGCTCTGACTCGACCAGGAAATCGTCCAGATCGATCTCTCTCTCAGATTCTGGCTGGCAGGAGTAGACTCCCGCTTCTTGGTCACGTAAATACGTACTGATGGCTTCCCCTGGAAATCCAAACGCACCAGGTGGAGGTCCATTTGATTTGCATAAATTGTTCAAGCCGTCTACTCCGCCGCCGCAGCAGCCCACCGTCATCCAGGCTTCGAACCCTAATCCTCAGAGTTTTGCAAATAATGTTAGCAATACGAATACCAACCCTAATTTGGTTTCCGCCGCTTTCCCGGCCCCGTCGGCCTCGTATCCGCCTCCCACTGGTGCCGGAAGTGGGCCGTACTCTTACTCCCCCCAGACGTCGCCGTTCCATTACCACCCAGCCTATACCCCTTACTCCAATCATCCGCCGCCGCATCAGGAGTTCGCTAATGTGCACCCCCAGAGGTCGATGTCTTATCCGACGCCGCCTCTCCAGCCCCAGCTGCAGACGCCTAATGCAACGCATCATAATAATTTCCAAACCCCCCAAAATCCCCAAAACCCTAACAATCCAGGTGCTCGTTTGATGGCTTTGCTGAGTGCGCCAGCTTCTACCCTGGAGATTCCGCAACAAATGACAATGCCAATGGCGCAACTCCACCCCACTTCCTCCTCGACCTCGGATTTCTCCCTGCCACCGAATGTGAACGTTTTGCCCTCTGGGCAGGGTATGGCTGTTTCACATCAGAGTCCAGTAACTCGTATGCCGAGTAGTAAGCTGCCCAAGGGGAGGCATGTGATCGGAGATCATATTGTTTACGATATCAATGTTAGATTGCCTGGAGAAGTGCAGCCTCAACTTGAGGTAACACCCATCACAAAATATGGGTCTGATCCTGGACTTGTTTTGGGAAGGCAAATCGCAGTTAATAAGACATATATATGTTATGGGCTGAAGATGGGGGCTATCCGAGTTCTCAATATTCACACTGCTTTGAGATCTTTGCTTAAGGGTCTAGCGCAGGTTAGCACTTTGCTTATTTAGATTCTGGTTTCTGATTGTATTATATCAAATATTGCTTTTTTGTCTTCCTCATCTGATTGATGTTTGATTAATAGCCTAACTAAGTAGGTGAAAACCTAATATAGGTCATAACTGCTCATGGTTAGATTTTGTGTTATTCGAATTTGTAAAATTTGTTTTTGGGCGGTTAATAACATGATGCTATTCTAATGGTATTCTTTGTCTTTTGGTAGTTAATCTAGTACATATATGAGATTATACCTTGCCATCCATAACCATAATATCTAGAGTCTAGTGTTACTTCAGCAAGTGACTTGAAAAGTTTAAGTCTTTGACATGCCTTTATAGGCATTAGTTTTTACTATCTACCATTGTTCGCGGTGAGCAAATTAAACTATTAACTGCAAACCATTCCTAAGGTTTCGGGCTGTTTAAATTCTGTCAGAAAATTATTTCAGTTTTGGTTTGGTCAATATCAAAACCAACCGAAGCTTTAGTTCAGTTTGGTTCAGTTTTGACATTTTTTTATCCGAAATTTTGTTTTAATTTTTTGAGTTGACAATTTGCCGGTTTGGGCAGTTCGATTTTTAACTGAGCCAATTTAATGCACACCCCATGGTTGTAAACTCGAGCTATGTGACCACCTAGGCACTGGCCGCTGGGCAGACCTTGCCTTCTCTGAAGACCACTTATTCAGCCCTTTAATCAGTTCATCTGGTTACTCATACAGGTCTAGGCTCTTGTTTTTTAACCTTAAAAAATTAATATAATGTACAAATTGGAAATTATTATATTAGTTAGTTAATGTTATTTAATATGACTAATTTTGTTATAATTATATAAAACGAAAGAAATTGTTTAAAAACTTATTCTGAAAGTAAATTGTTGGATGATTTTGACTTTTTTTGATATTGTTTTGTTGCTCTGTTGGTATGATTTATACTTCTAAATACTTATATATGATATTTGGATAAATAAGATTAGGTTGACTGCCTAGATGCCATTCACAAACTGTACAGGCATGCTAAGTGGTGTCATGTAGAAACCGCCTATCCCTCATCTAGACCTCCTAGACACTAAGTCCTATCCTAGCGCGGTAGCACCCTGCTAGCACCTTTTGAGTTCTAAAATCATGCTATCTACACAATCTTTTTGGATCTGAGAATATGTTGGTGGGTTTTTATATTTATGTAATGCTCAAGGATATTGATCTTGGAGGCTGGTAAGGTCCTCTCAGATCATACTGTATGTGTATTGCCTTATCAGCTGGATTTTGAGCATTGATTTTGTATGATATGCTGGATCTGTTGTAAAATCATTATATTGAAATTCTATGTGCTAATTCTAAGCCCTGTGCTGGTCGTTGGGTAATGGAATAGGAAAAAGAAGATGCATTAAATGAGGTGTGGGATATCATTAAATTTAGAGTTGCTTGGTGGGCCACGAAACACAAAAACTTGCTAGAGATTGGAGTTCTATTTGTAGTTATTAGGATGATTTGACCTTTGGAAACTTCTCATCCCTCTGTGGTTTCTAGCTTGGTTTTTCTATAGAATCCATCTATATATTTATGTCTTGAATGGTGAACTTCTTTTCAGAGAGTCACAGACATGGCTTTCTTCGCCGAGGATGTTCACCTTTTGGCAAGGTATAACATTTTGCCAGTTGGTTTATAATTTGCGCCTTTTCATTTCTCTTTAACATGTTATTTTTAATTTTTTATTGCATGCAGTGCTAGTGTGGATGGGCGGGTTTATGTGTGGAAGATTACTGAAGGTTCAGATGAAGAAGATAAGCCTCAGATTACTGGAAAGATAGTTATTGCCTTACAAATCACTGGAGAGGGAGAGTCTCTCCACCCTAGAGTTTGTTGGCATTGCCATAAACAAGTATACTACTTTTTTTATATCTGCTCTCTTTGTTTGCAGTTGTGTTTTTACATTTCTCTCATAATTGGTTAACTGAGTAACCTCATTCAGGAAGTTCTCGTCGTGGGAATTGGTAGACGTGTTCTGAAGATTGATACTACAAAAGTTGGAAAAGGTGAAAAGTATTCAGCAGAGGAACCCCTGAAATGTCCCATTGACAAGTTGATTGATGGGTTCCAACTTGTTGGCAGCCATGATGGAGAAGTGACTGACTTGTCTATGTGCCAGTGGATGACCACTCGCTTGGTTTCGGCTTCAGTGGATGGAACGGTTTGTATTAAATCTCCCTTCTGGTTTTTAGTTGATGCCTTGTGTCAGTACTAGCATAGGCCACTTATTCCTCGAGAGGAGATGGCAAACATGTTCAAGATCATTCGATTGAACATTTTACTTAGTAGCTACCATTAGTTTCATGCTATATTGTGAATATAGTGTATATTCTCTTTTGGATCAAGTACAACAGTATCAAATGTTTCATCTCTCTCTCTCCTTTTCTGCATCTACTCTCCGATATTCTTTATTTTTCTATTCTGATGTCAATAGAGCAAAATTAGTTTAAATGAAAGGTCATGAGTGCAAGTTACCTGAAGTTTGTGAATCATGCCTGCTGTTATAGATTCATGGATATTCTGTATGAATTTAATGAATGCCAGTTGATCCTGAAAGGAAAATGTTATAGAAGATTAGAAGGGTGTTCCATGAAACAAACATCCTTGAAAGGAGAAGAAGGTTGAGCGCTTAAAAGCTAGACTTGGGTATTCTTTATGGCAAACCAAACCTATTATGGAATTATTTACCCAGGCCTGGTGCCACGAACAAAGGCGCACACCTAATTAACCGAATCAACTGGGCATATTACCAGTGCATTATCGTGACACAAACCTCTGTGCTTGTTACCTTCTCATGCTTTCTGATACACAATATATACACTTCACATTTCATTTGTGGTTCTTGCATTTTTTTTCTACTTTTAGATCGCTCGATCATCTTAAGCTACATTAGTGAATGGGGTAAAAATTCATTGACTCTATCTTGAGTTTTTGTGGTGATGTTGAGAAAGAATGTGAGCTTTGTATGCCTAAGTTTATTTCTGTTGATGAGGCTGGCTCAATTATTCTTATCATCGGATAACCAAGCATTGCACAATTGAATTATCATGCTTTTAATAAATGGCCCATTCTTACACCAACTTGTGAGTCTTCTCCTAATTTATGTTTGAAACTGCAGATAAAGATTTGGGAGGATCGAAAGTTACCTCCAATTGCAGTTCTTAGGCCACATGATGGACAACCTGTCAATTCCGTGACCTTTGTGGCTGCTCCTCATCGGCCAGATCATATCATTCTTATAACTGGGGTATGCACAACAAAACTTTGTGATACTCTGATTTTACTAGTTTCTTTGTATTGCGTATCTTCTCCATTTTGTCTTTGCTTTTGATATTTTATTGCTGCACTCAACTGGAAAAATCCTCATGCAGGGTCCACTAAATCGGGAAATGAAGGTATGGGTTTCATCCAGTGAAGAAGGGTGGTTGCTTCGTAGTGATGCAGAATCATGGCACTGTACTCAGACATTGGAATTAAAAAGTTCAGAGGATCGAGTTGAAGAAGCTTTCTTCAATCAAGTAGCAGCATTGTCACAAGCTGGCCTTCTTTTATTGGCAAATGCAAAGAGAAATGCTATATATGTTGTGCACTTGGAATATGGTCCTCACCCAGCAGCAACCCGTTTTGATTATATAGCAGAGTTTACAGTCACTATGCCAATACTAAGTTTTACAGGGACAAGTGAAATACAACCACCTCATAATGAACAAATTGTTCAAGTATATTGTGTCCAGACCCAGGCTATTCAGCAGTACGCTTTGGACTTGTCACAATGTCTGCCACCCCCTACAGAAAATGTAGTTTATGAGAGGTCTGACTCCGGTATCTCTCGGGATGCTGCAAGTATTGAAGGGCTTGCTAGTGTGGAGCATTCTGCCAGTAAACCAGCAGAGATATCTATATCTAGCGCAGCTCCCCAGACACCCATGCATGAAAGTGGCTTGGAAAATGCATCAAATGTAAGGTATGCCATCAACACTGCTTCTGGTGAGTCACCAATCATACAAGAGTTTGCATCCTCAAGTATGGATTCTAAGCAAGTTAATTTGTCCAAAGCTGCTAATGATTCTGATATTTCTCTCTCCACTTCAACTCCACTCCCTTTGAGCCCCAGGGCGTCGAGAACTCTATCTGGTTTTAGTCGATCAAGCAGCTTTGAGCACAGCCCACCAGCTAACGATCGTGGTTCAGATAAAATAATTGAATATCCAGTTGATAGACCCATAGATGGTGTTCATGGTAACTTGCCTGACGTTTCTACAATGGATGATGATTCACGGGATGATGACAATAAGTTTTCTCAAGATGATATTGCTGCAGCTCTCAATCATCCGATTAAGTTCAAGCACCCTACTCATCTGGTAACTCCTGCGGAGATATTGATGGCTAGTTCACCATCTGAGGTGAACCACCCGATTGAACCCCATAGTGAGGGTGACCGTAATATTCAGGATGATGTGGTTAGCAATGACACAAGGGATGTTGAGGTAGAGGTCAATGTTGTCGGAGAAAAAAGATTTAGTCAAAGTAGTGATATTGGGTCCCGAGAAGAAATTGATACTTTTGTGTCAGAGAACAAGGAGAAGATTTTTGCTTCTCAAGCCTCTGATCTTGGGATGGAGATGGCTCGAGGATCCCGTGCCTTATCTCCTGAAACTTATAATGCGGAGGAAGCTACGCAGGTTAGTGGGACAAGTGGAACTGAAGCAGATAACCAATCATCTACCGTAGGTGAAGGAGGTCATGACTCCTTAAAGGATGTTACTGGGAAGGATGGTGATTCTTCAATTCCCCTGCCTGCTCGACAAACCACACCAACAACAAAAGGGAAGAAGCAGAAGGGAAAGATTGCTCAAGGATCTGGCTTATCTTCCCAAATACCCAGCGAGTTCAATTCTACTGATTCTTCTGTCGAACCAGGTGTAAGCTCTACCACCCCCCATGCGGAAACTGGAGTCTCACAAATTCTTTCCATGCAAGAGATGCTGAATCAGGTGATTTACTTCACATTTTCTTAGTATTATCATAGATATTGCATTGGTTTAGCAACATATCTTACTTGATCATCAAAGTCCTTTCGTGATTTCTATTTTCTGGTATTTTTCCACTTGGATATTATAAAGTAGTCACAGAGCTTTTGAAACTCCTTAGTTTAAATATTAGTTTACGACTATTGTGCTCCAATTACTGGTGTATATGAGTCTTGTGCTGATGAATCTAATTATTTTGGATTAAACATTGATAAAAAATATTTGGGCAAATGTCTGTGTAAGTTTTGGCTTATTATTAAGTGTTGCTTTGTGAAGTTCCTGCTAGATATTTCTGTTTTTTTATATTTTAGTATTCTATACTTGATTACTTTTTATGGGAACTACAATTGACTTACGTGGCTTCTGCTTTATTTAATTGGGATAATCTGATTAAACTACAGTGCCATTTCGTTATTTACTCTCACTTTTGTTGCAGGTTGTAAGCATGCAAAATGAAATGCAAAAGCAGATGGCAATGATGATTGCTGTTCCAGTTACCAAAGAGGGAAAGCGACTTGAGGCAGCCTTAGGAAGGAGCATGGAGAAAGCTGTCAAAGCCAATTCTGATGCATTGTGGGCTCGTCTTCAGGAAGAAAATGCAAAACAGGAAAAGGCTGCTAAGGATCGCATGCAACAGCTGACAAATACGATCAGCAGTAGCTTAAGTAATAACTTAAACAAAGAGTTACCGACTATTATAGAGAAGACTCTCAAGAGAGAACTGACAACGATTGGGCAATCTGTGGTACGAGCAATTACTCCGGCCATTGAGAAATCAATTTCCACTTCCGTCTCTGAGAACTTCCAGGTTGAGATCACTGTTTGTTGGCTTATGTTCTGGTCCAACTATTTCTTGGAACTTAAGTGATTTTTGTGATCAGAAAGGGGTAGGTGATAAAGCTGTGAATCAACTGGAGAAATCAGTCAGCTCCAAACTTGAAGCTGTAGTTGCTAGGCAAATCCAAGCTCAATTTCAAACTTCTGGCAAGCAAGCCCTTCAGGTTTGAACACTATTGGTTGTGGCTTTTATATAGGGGGAAGAAAGTCTAGTCAAATCCATGTTTTTTTTGGCAAGGAACTCATCTCTTTATTAGAGAATAATCCTGGAATAAAATCTGAATGAAATGAAAAAAAGTTCTGATTTAAGCATAATCACGATCAAGTACTCAAGTCACACTCTCCCTCGCTGATTGGCTTTCAGTTGAGGGTTGGAGATTGAGCAAACTAGTGGGCATGTAATTATTTTTCTGCAATACCTAATACTGACGAATTTAAAAGAACACAGTGTATTACTGCTTCCATAAATGAAGCCATCATTTGGATCTTGCAAATCAGAAACCTGTTAAAAGAGATTTTTGGAAGATGTAACTTTTGGGTCTACTCTTTGGTAGGAAAAGACCAATTCTATGCTGCATTGCAACATTAATTCTTTCATGGATGATTTTTTATTTCTGCGATTTCGTATAATACTACTGTGTAATTTGATTCTTAAGGTGATCTATCTAACAAGCTTGTGTATCTTCCTCAATCTCATATCCTCTTGCATCTTCGACATTTCTTTGGGAGCATTCTCTGGCACCTTGTATAGTTGTTAACTCACCTTTCCTCTCCTGAATTCATTTGTATGATCAAGTCTCACCTTGCGATGCAGGAAACCCTGAAATCGGGTTTGGAAGCTTCTGTGATCCCTGCATTTGAGATGTCATGTAGGACCATGTTTGAGCAGGTCGATGCAGCATTTCAGAAAGGAATGGTTGAGCATATATCAGCGGCTCAACAGCAATTCGATGCCTCGCATTCTCCATTAGCACTTACACTAAGGGTACCAAAATCATTGCTGTATAATTGTGATGTTTATTTCATTGTGCTGCTTTTGTGTTAAATCCTCTGCTTATCTCTTTGTGTATCAAATCGACCAGATGGTAATTCTATCTTATTTTTCAGGATGCCATAAACTCGGCATCATCATTGACTCAAACATTGGGTAACGAGTTGCTTGATGGCCAAAGAAAATTGTTGGCTATTGCTGTATCTGGAGCCAATTCTAAAGCACCAAATCTCCTAATGAGCCAACTAAGTAATGGTCCTTTGGGTGGGCTCCATGAGAAGGTTCGCTTTTTTTCTTTTCTTTTTTTCCTTGGCTTGTTTTAGATTCTGTGTAATCCTTAATCAAAACAATTATGTTTCTGGTTTTTAGCCATTTGGTCTGAACTAAAATTTTCTGTTTTAGCTTGAGGTTCCTCCTGACCCTACCAAAGAGCTATCTAGATTGACAGCTGAGCGCAAGTACGAGGAAGCATTCACCGCTGCCTTACAGATGAGCGATGTTAACATCGTATCATGGTTGTGCGCTCAGGTATGTTGTCTGTTGCTGTTATGTTCATTCCATGTCTCGTCCTATGTTACAAATGGTGCAATTGGGAGCAGGTAGATATAGGGGGGATATTGTCGGCGAATCCACTGCCATTGAGCCAAGGAGTGCTGCTGTCTCTAGTACAGCAATTGGCCTGTGATATAAGCAAAGAGACAGGGCGGAAACTGACATGGATGAGGGAGGTGGTGTCTGCAATAAACCCGACGGACCCGATGATCGGAGTGCACGTACGGCCAATATTCGAGCAAGTGTATCAAATACTCAATCACCAGCGCAACCTTCCCACTATTGGTGGCGCTGAACTCTCCAACATTCGCTTGATCATGCATGTCATCAACTCCATGCTCATGACCTCCTCTAAATGATCTCCTTTACTTTTTTTTAGTGTGGATCTTCCCTTTTTACTATTCAACTCTAGTCTCTACTCTACTCTACTCTACTCTTTCCCTGCGCATTTATTATTTGTTTATATGCAATTTTGTACGTGCACTGCACACCCTTGGTTTGTTATGTTGTTGAATAGAATATTATTTTTATTAGAATTGGGAATGCCATTTTCATTTCATAACCTTTGTCATAAAAGTGTAGTTATTGATTCAGTGAAAAGTGGAACCTACCTATTATGTCTTCACTTTTAATTTTTTGTTTCTGTCACAATTATGGAATAAATCTCTCTTCAATTTTCGTTACTCCTATACTTCTCCGCATAAAAAAGAAAAAGAAAAAGAAAAAAAAAAAGTATAGATAGATAAATAGATACATTATGTTCTAACAATTTCCCCGAGCTAAATTCGGAAAATCAAGAGGATCGCGATAGAATATACAAAAAGCCTTCTTCTATTACTACTGAAACAATCGAGTGCGACATCACCAGCACTGGTCCGTTTCCCACCGCCGCGTCTGGTAAAACCTCCCCCGGTCAGGACTCCGGCATCCACCGACGGAGTCCCAGCGCCGCCGCGGATCGGCGCTCATATTGAGATCGTACTCCGCTCTGGCGTCGGGATCCGACAGCGTGACGTAAGCGTTGTGGATCTCGATGAAGTTCCGGTCGTCCGCCGACGCCGCGATCGAAGAATCCATGAATCGCGCCATGGCGTCGGGATGGTGCAGCTTGGCGAGCGTGCGGTACGCCGTCTTGATCTCTACCTGCGATGCGTTCCGCTTGACGCGGAGGACCTCGTAGAGACTCCTCCGGTCGGCCGCCGACAGGCACGCCACCTCGGCACGCGCGGACATGGTTGCGCAGCTGCGGGGTTGACGGAAGGGAAACGACGAGGGTTTGAAAGAGAGCGTTGGGTGGTGTAGCATTGAAGTGAAACCTGAAATGGAATGGGGGAGAGATAGAGAGAAGATCTGCAGAGAGTGTGTGGAGAAGAAATGATCAAATGGAAGGGTTTATAAAGGAATCGGAAGTCAAAAGGGGGAGGTGGGCCCCACCTTCAAGCTGGATTCACTGTGTGGCTGTGCACACAGTTTTTTCTACAACGACAAACTCTCCTGATCTGAAATTAATACTCTCCATCCCATTTTAATAATCTTTCTAATAATTTTATTTATAAAAATAATAATTTTTTTTAGGTTCAATAATACAATATTAATTTTACTTGATTTATTTTATATATTATTGTGCCCAAACTAAATCAAACTATTTAAAAAGGACGGAGTGTATTAATTTGCTGATTTCCCTATAAAAATTCAAAAAGAAATCCATCCATTTATATAAATTAAATGATTGACGTATAAATTGATTGATTATTTGAAAAATAATTTGTCGATTATTGCAAAAAAAATGGCTGGTTACTTTAACGAAGATGAATATGTTCAAGTAGTTTCAGTAAATCCATGAATGCAATATTGAATTGAAACAATTAAGTATATGAATAGTTAGATATAAATAATGATTTGATGCATGGACATATATCATATATTTAATAACATATACATGAATCTATTTATTTCTAATTAATTGAAATATTATGTTCATTGTATTTGCACAGAATACTTTATCAAAGTTATATATGTTGAATTGAAGGTTTTCTTTGAATTAATAAAATTTTATGAACCCAATGATATTAATTATTAAGTTATAAAGGTTTTATTGTATAAAAGATTTTAAAAAAATGGCATTTTAAGTGTGGATTGGGCGGATTAGTTAAGATAATCTCGTAAATATTACGAAATTTTGATCGAACTATTAAATCAAATTCTAATTATGGTTCTTGAACACGAGCTAGCTATGACAAAAAATGTAGGTAACTATCCTATTCAAAAATATAATACTAACTAATATAAAGGCTAAATTTAATTTATTTCGTAATATTTGCTCATTTTAGCAAAAATGAGCTAAGATTCACAAAGTCACAGTTTAATTCTTCTCATTTGTCTATATTTTCAATTTAATTATATTATTAGCAAAGTTGTATTTTGATGCTAATGTTTGTTCATTTACCATATAAATTGCCAAAGCGTTCAAACTTGCATTGTAATTCCGATTATTTGTATATTTTTATAATAATGACCTACTACTTATAAAATCATGTGATAAATCTTAATATTGTTAATAGTTGCATTTTTATGTATAATGGTTGCCCTTTTTGTAAAATGATCTAATATTTATAAAAGTTACACAGTAATTTTTAATATTTATGACTTACATCACAAAAAAACAAACAATTATGAGTAACTAAATTAGAAAAATGAACAAATTTTAGAAATTAAACGCTTTTGTAAATATTAGATTATTACTAATAATAAATCTATGTTAGGAATTAAATTGCCAAAATATTGAGATGTTAGTGTTGTTCCAATCAAAGTTATAGCGCGTGGAGAAGAGGAAAGAAAAAGTAGTTGGGTGCACCCGCTGCTCTAACTAATTGACTTTTGATGAGTCAGCTGACAGTTACAAAAACTTAAGTGATGAAATGAATAACTAAAAGCAATAAAAAAAACAAGTAAATGAGACATGATATATAACGATTCGAAGCCAACAGTCCCTACATGTCTTCATCGTTCATAAGGAATGTATTCACTATTCTCAATTGTACACGATAATTGAATACGTCGCTTCTACGGTTCCAAAAATGTTGAACCAAAACCGACCCGAACAAAAATGGGCTCAGGTCCGGTTTAAAATCGTATGACACAGTTCCGAGCCGGTTCGTTGAATTGACGTGCCAGTTCCGAACTGATTTGGCTATGTCTAAACCTAACACGTACGGATTATTAACTCTAACTTATAGTAATTTTTGTCACTTAAACCAAATACACCCTTAATAAATTTTGCGGAACTTTGAGATAATAATGCTTTCATGTAATATTTATATAGGGAAAATAGGGAAATATATCACAATCTTTTACATATTAGAGGATTTTATCCCACTCTTTTATTGTTAGGGAATTATATCCCACACTTTCATTCTATTAGGGAATTTTGTCCCATGTCGCTGACTAAGCCGTTAAGTGCCATGTGGCATTGATATGGCGCTGACTCACTGCCACATATTTGCCACGTGGTATTTTTAATTATTTTTTTAATATTAATTTTATTTTTTTAATTTCATAATTAATATAGATTTTTTTAAAATTTCGTTTTTATAATATTTTAATCATAATAAAATATATAAAAATAATAATACTTTAAATAAATATAAAAATATTATTGAAAAAAAATAAGCATTAATCATAAAATTATAATATATTAAAACAACCTAATTCTCATTAAAAATTGAAAATTAATATCAATGAAAGTATTTACAAAATTAAAAAATATTTTTTAAACAAGTGTTGGCCGTAAAAAAAGTTATTGATGAGAAAACTAAACAAAATTAGTTCTAGACATTGAATGATTATTTTACTTTATTTTTTAATATATTATAATGTAATATTTAATGTATTTTTATTTTTATACGTTTGTTTTTTAATAATATTTTAATTTTTAAGAAAAATAATTATTGTTTACATACATATTTACATACGCTATATAAATATATATATTAAAATATAATTAAAAAATATCAGCTAAAAGTTATTAAAAAAATAAAATATATAAATAAAAAACACGTTAATTATAAAATAAAAAATAAAAGAATAAAAATATTTAAAAAAATATTTATATTAAAAAAATAATTAAACAAGTGTTGGCCGTAGAAAAACAAGTATTAAAAAAAATAATTAAAAATACCAGGTGGCAAATATGTGGCAGTGAGTCAGCGCCACATCAATGCCACATGGCACTTAACGGCTTAGTCAGCGATATGGGACAAAATTCCTTAACAGAATGAAAGTGTGGGATATAATTCCCTAACAGCAAAAGAGTGGGATAAAATTTCCTAATATGTAAAAGATTGAGATATATTTCCCTATTTTCCCTATTTATATATCATCCTTGAAGATAAAATGATAAAAAAAGTGACTTTAACTCACTCTACTCCTCATTAGTTATGAGGTTATTAGTGTTGCTTTTTCATTGATTGATTGGGATGTGAATACTTCTCGATCGACTTCGATGCACACTAATTAAATATTGACAAAAACTTGCGTTAGGCAGGCCTAAACAGTTTAGGCGAATTTTATCCTACCCAAAGGGGTTGACCCATTCCAAATAGGGTTTATTAATCCCAATTAGGATATATTATATGGGTTTGAGCTTGGTTAATGGATAAAACCCGCCTAAATCGTTTAGGCCTGCCTAACCCAAAACCTTCTCTTAAATATTTTATATACAATCAATTAGTTATGGATTTAAATGCAAAAGGAGATAACCCACTCTATTTAAATGGTATGTCTCATTTTTTATTTTATTTTATTTTTAAAAAAATATAAATCTATGTTAGATCAATGTTTTGAAGCCACGTCTAAATTCTAATAGAATGAGGGTTGAAACTGATTTATCAAAAGTGAATCAAATGCAATAATATAATGCCACATAGGGAGTTAACGATAGAGCATAAATCATTTTCAGCCATCCAATCAAATGAGATTTAAATGGTAAAAACAAGTTTTTTTTTATTTTTTATTTTTATCATAAGCTACTAGAAGCCTTTCTCTTTCACACTTGCTTGCACTTGTACCTTTCGCTTTGGTGGTTGGACCAGCTCCATTTTGGTTGATCTGCGATTAAAACTTCACAATTATGACAATGATTTGAGAATAGTGAGTTAAGAAATAGTTCTTAGTAAAAAAAACAAATAAGTTAATCTTAAATATTTGGATGATGGTGTTGGATAGAAGATCTGTGGAGAAGAACTGAAAACACTGCAAATAATTATGTCTAGTACAACAAGTTTTTACTACTATATCTGCAGGTACTGCTAGTACAAGAACAATTAAAAAAAATGAAATAACAATATTAAATAAATAAAAAAAAGTGCAAAAGCATAGCCGAGTCGAGGAAGCCCTCTTCCCGCAAGACAAATACGCCGACGTAGTGCTCGTCTAATGGCGGTTTGTTCCCAAAGGTAAAACGGCTTCATCCTTTACGAGGCAGCACCGCAAGTCGCAAAGGCTCCGGCGAACTGAATGAGAGGCGAAACTGAGTTGCAGAAGAACAACAAAAAAGATGCAGCAATATGAGGAAAAAGTTGCAGTATCTCTGGCTACGTGAGTTGTCTAATGTTTGGGGAACCGGGGGCAAGAGACAACACAATGCATGTCTATTTATAGACATGTCCACCCAAGGGGAGCCTATCTCAGCCATCAAGGCTGGACCGTTACAAGGCATGAGACATGGGTAACCGACGCCATCAATGGAGCCGTTACAAATTTTGAATGCATTTTCACCATGTGCAAAATGCGTTCAACATTCATGTGTAATTCCCCATGTGCAAAATGTGGTGTAATTATCCACATTCAAATTGCAATACATGTTTATTACACACCTCAAAACATAGATTAATTACTTTAATATATCAATGTGGGATACACTTCATTTATTACATGTTCACTTCATGTAATAATCCCACCAACCCATGTCACTTTGTGGTCTCATTTCTCACTCACCGGAATTCGGATTTGAGAAAACAAATATACCACAATCATCTACTCTTCGCGTAGATTATGTTGGTAATATTTAATTACGACGAAATTAAATATTTCACATCGAAAATTTACCATAAAGTACCCGAATTACCAACAGATGGTGCTCAATTAATTGGGACATGGTTTAGTAGTTTGATGAGGATGTGAAATTTGTCCCCAACAAATCTGTTTTTCTTTGTATGCGACTTTATTTTCATATTTAATATGTATAGGGAGCAAATCCCATGATAAAAACTCTCTCAAGAAAGTGGAAATTATTTGATTATATTTACAATCAGGGGCGGAACTATGTGGAGGTTCATGGGTCGGCCACCCCGACCGGATTTCAAATTTTATAAATAAAATTATATATGTCGACCCCACAAAATTACGATCGAGCCGCCATAATACTCAAGCTCTACATCCGCCCCTATTTACAACGTTTGATTGTATTTTGATCGTTGCTTAATTATCACGTTATTTAATTGTGTTAGTTGTTGCTTGATTGTATATCAACCATTGATTCATTTGGATCTAATGAATATGTTTCATTCATTTTTCTTACAACGATATTTTTTCTCACCTAATTTTATCTCTCTAAATATATATGATAAAAATGCAATTTAATGTTAAAATTTGGGTTGGCGATCTAGTTAGTTCATCATATTGTGATTTGGGTACATTTCAGTATAATCGTGTGAATTAAATCCTTTTTTTTTTTTTATCATGATACTCTGTTATCATATTTATTATTTAAGAATTATTATTATAAAATTCGAGAGATATTTTTGTACATTTTTATTATTAAAATGTACATAAAGGTTGACACACTTGATAGGGCCAAATTTTTTTCCCTAAAACCATGATTTATAATTCAATGATTCAGTCAACTTAAGATTATTCCCAACTTTTTTCAATGAAATTTATCATAATATTTATTTTTCAATGAAATTTATCATAATATTAAAAATGTGTTGAGGCAACCTTGAAAATTGAAATCTATGGTGGCTGACACCGACCATTAAAATTCATAGTTGTCATATAGTACCATGTAATTGACACATAAGATTTAATGGCTAACAGCCTAACTCAACATGTTTATAACTCTTATCATAGATATTTTAAACTAACGAAAGTAAACATTAGAGTAAAATTCTTTTTTTTTTTTTAAATTTTAAGGTTAGCTGATACATTGGGTTACAAAATCACAGTTTTTACAAATTTTTTAACCAAACTCGTTTGTTTAACCAGTTAATCTGAAGAGTACCATGATTGAGTTATGAAAGAAAATTGAAAATTGTTTACCCAATTTCAAAATTGAAAAAAAAAACAAAAAAAAAAAAAACGATGCTGAAATATTATTATTAACATCAGGCAAACACTTGCGTGGAACCATCTCACAGATTTTTATTTTGTTTGAGAATTTTATTTTGTTAGGAAGCATATAATCAATCGATTCATATTTTCATACTTAAAAAAATTCATAAGAAAATTGATCGAGACAGATTAAAATCCAAACAATTGATCTGATATATAAATATGTGAAATGAGAAATGGAAAATGTGGATATATATCTAATTACGCAACAAGAATCGACCGATTAAATTTTACAACATAAATTCCAACCTGCGAAATGGACATATCTAGAAAATAGTAGTGAGAGTAAACCATTATAGATTACAAACATAGCAAATATATCAAGCACAAATAATCTCTGTTCTATATATGTATCAAGCAAAATATGAAGATGAAGAAGATGTATCAGCCAGGACCTGCAACACCAACAATCCAAAATAAATTTTTTTTTTTTTTTTGAATAACAAAATCATATTTGCCAATGCCATGAGATGAAGATGATTTGTAGGAGATGTACAAACCTCTAGTTGCTCTTCAGTAAATGAATCTTTATGTACATTCCACGTGTCTGCATGGGTGCGACGGAATTCGGCAACCGCTTTTGTAACGGTAGATTTTAAAGGTGATGGCTCCGACACAAAACGGGCAAGCAGAGTAACATGCTCAGGCAGCCAACTGAAACACATTCGAGCTCAAACAATCAGCAAAAATCCTACCATTTATGCATCATGAGAAAGAAGCAGAAATAAGTTCAACAATGATTATAGTATGTTGAATGCAGATACTCTATCTAGTTGCATGCCAAGGTGTTGTAGCCTAACTGTATACATCAACCCTAATTGGTTGCGAGATCCAGGGTTGAACCCTCCCCCGTCTCAATCTAATATTGTGCCTCAATTTTGAAAGGAAAAAAAAAAAAAAAAACTAGTTGCTTACCATATCCCATAGTTACCTGTAGTGATACTAAATCTATACTGCTAGTTGCACTATACACATATGGACAAACAGTTTTATAATTATTTTCTTTTATTCAAAATATCAAACAAAGAGTTGAAAATCTCAAAACCATTACACTCCCTAAACAACCAAAACCGTGGCTCTTTGAGTTAGGACGCAATTCTCATCGTTGGTCTGTTTGGTTTTGGAGCAGTACTGGAAAAAATATATAAAAGTCTAATCTTCAAATCAAAATAAGTCAAAATCTATGACAGATACTGGGATATTGTATATTTGAATTGATTCGTGCATCTAAAAGACGCATGTGTGAAACTCATTTCGTAATATAATCAAGCTTAGCCAAAATCACGTTTAGTATGATGCAGAAGATATTCATGATAATGACCATTGAACTAGACTAAAGATGATGATTCAAGATCTTGATTGCCAAGTTATGATAAATCAGAGAAGTTTTGTATCTTCAAGAAACCAGGAGATGCTATCATGGCCTAAATAATCTTGCAAGAGAGAGACTAGTAAAAAGCTCCTCAACTACCGAACTTCTAATGCTGCATGAATTTACAAGGTCAATCTGAGTTGCCTGTGTTGTTGACTAAAAATAAGAATACACACAGAACAATTTCACTAGGAGGCTACTTCTGACCATTTACCTTGCATTACAACTATATTCAAATTCAATATGAACAACTGGGTGTTCCAAAGATAGAATCATAAACAATATTAACAATATTTGCTAGCATATCTTCTAGATATATTTAATATGTATTCTAGGGTTTTATATTTATCTTTTTAGATATTTTCACATCTTTGTAAACTCTATATATAGTTCTCTCAATAAAGGTTTATTTTAAGCCGAATATTAAAACCCTATCATGGTATCAGCCTGATACGATCCTCTTCCCCTCTCAATCGTATCTCACCAGCGCCGCCCTACGTGCGTCCCCGGAGATTTTCCTTCACGCCGCCGACTTCAGCGTGCGTAACCCTCCGTGCGCCGCCCTCCGTGCGCTTGTCCTCCGCGCGCTGCCCTTTCTCGCGCACCCTTAACGTGCGCAACCCTACGTGCGCCGCCCTCCGTGCGCACCACTTCAGCGCGCCGCCCTTCCACGCGCATCTCTACGAGCGCTCTCTAGCGCCTTACGTGCGCTTCTTCTTCGCACGACGCCGCACGCATCCAGAACGCACGCTGCCGCGTTCTCATGGCTCCAGATTCCGATTCTCTTCCTCTTTCCACGCTGGTTCATATGATAACGATCAAGTTGTCCTCCTCCAACTTCTTATTATGGCGTTCTCAAGTTGTTCCGCTGCTCACATGCCAGGACCTTCTCAAATATGTCGATGGTTCTCTCAATCCTCCATCGCCTACTATTGCTTCGTCGTCCGGACATCCCTCGCCGAATCCTGCCTACTCGGCTTGGTTGCATCAAGATCAGAAACTCCTCAGCTTCCTGTTGTCGACCCTGACTGAAGAAGCTATGGCCGAAGTCCTCGGTTGTTCAACTTCACGCTCTGTCTGGATGGCGCTGGAAAGTGCTTTTAGCAACAAGTCAAAAACACGAGAGTTACAGCTTCGGGATGAACTGCAAACCCTAAAGCGCGGCTCGCGTCCTGTCTCTGAATACGCCAAGGATTTCAAATCTATATGTGATTAATTGGCGGCTATTGGTAGACCCGTCGATGATACGGACAAGGCTCACTGGTTCCTTCGTGGTCTTGGTCCCTCTTTTTCTGCTTTTTCTATTGCGCAGATGGCTCTCACTCATCTTCCGACCTTTCGTGATCTTGTATCCAAGGCGGAAAGTTTCTCTATTTTTCAGGATTCTATGGATTCTCAGTCTACCTCTCCGGCTGCGTTCTATGGTCAGACTCAGAAACCCTCCTCGCAAGGGCGTGGCTCTGGAAATTCTTCCGGCTATCGCAACAACAACAACAACTCGCAAGGGCGCGGGCGTGGTCGGGGTCGCTCGAACAATAAGCGCCCTCCTCACTGTCAAATCTGTCGTCAGAATGGTCACTATGCCAACCATTGTCCTGATCGCTATTTGCCGGCTCCGAAGGCTAATCTTGCTGAAGCTTTTCAAAGCAGCTGCTCCATCTCTCCGGATAATCCCTCTGATTGGTATATCGACACAGGCGCCTCAGCACACATGTCTCCTGATATTGGCAGTCTCGACACCGCACGTCCCTATTCTGGCTCAGATCAAGTAGCCGTTGGTAATGGTGCTATTCTACCTATTTCTCATATTGGTTCCACTCGGTTTTCAAATTCTATTAAGCTTCTTGACGTTTTGGTGGTTCCTTCTTTAACTAAGAAGCTCTTATCTGTCAGCAAACTAACCTCTGATTATCCGGTTGACTTTGTGTTTTCCAATAATTATTTTATTATTCAGCATCGACACACAAAGGAGGTTCTTGCCAGAGGACGCCGCAATTCGGGTCTCTACACCCTTGATCACTTCCAGCAGTCTTTTCTCTCTCAGCTCAAAGGGAACGTTCTTCGTGCATCCTTCGAGCTGTGGCATCAGCGACTTGGTCATGTGTCGTTTGACTATATTACTATGCTATGTAAACAAGGACATATTTCAGTTACTTCATGTTTACCTAAACCTTCGTTTTGTTCTCCTTGTCAACGAGCCAAGAGTGCTCGCCTGCCATTTTCGTTAAATGAAAAACGTTCATCTCACATTCTGGATATTATTCATTGTGATTTATGGGGCCCTGCGCCTATTACATCTTCTGCTAGTTTCCGATATTATGTTATTTTTGTTGATGACTTCAGTCGTTTTACGTGGTTTTATCCCTTGCATCGCAAGTCTGATTTCTTTGCACATCTCAAGATTTTTGTGGCATTTGTTGAAAATCAGTTCTCTTCTACTATCAAACGCTTTCAAAGTGATGGTGGAACGGAATTCACTAATCATGCAGTTCGTGATTTCTTCCTTGAACGAGGTATTCATCACACTTTATCATGTCCATATACTCCTGCTCAGAATGGACGCGCTGAGCGCAAGCATCGTCATCTGACTGAAACTGGTCTTACTCTGCTTTTTCAATCTAATCTTCCGTTTCATCTCTGGGTTGATGCTTTCTCTACTGCTGCCTATATTATTAATCGCCTTCCTGCAGCTCCTTTGGATGGTATTTCTCCTTTTCAGGCTCTTTATGGCTCTCCTCCCAATTATGGGAATTTTCACCCCTTCGGGTGTCGCGTATATCCCTGCCTCCGCGACTATGCTGCCAACAAGTTCTCGCCGCGTAGCATTCCTTGTGTCTTTACTGGGTATTCTTCACGTCACAAGGGTTTCAAATGTCTTGACACTGCCACTTCAAAGGTTTACATAACACGGCACGCTCGTTTTGACGAGTCTCTATTTCCTATGGCTCAGACTTCCACCGGCACTTCTATGCCTCATATTGATATCTCCTCCTTTATTGAGCCGGGTATTCGGACTTCATCGGCCCCGCCTCCCCGACGTCCGCATATAGCTGCTCCGCCTGCCGTGCCTTCTTCGACCACGCCTTGCTCCATCTGTCTAGCAGCGGCCGAGGCAGCGCCAGCCTTGCCCTCGCCGCCTCAACCGGCAGATCCTCCACCAGTCGAGCAAGATGCGCCTGAGCAGCAAAACCAGCCACCTCCTCATCCTATGATCACGCGAGCCAGAGCCGGCATTTTCAAGCCTCGGCATCTTGCATTCAATGCATGCACGGTGCTTCATCTCGCCCTTCTTAATTCGGTCGAACCAAGAAGCTACAAGACGGCCCTCAAAGATCCTATTTGGCACGCAGCTATGACTGAGGAGATGAGTGCCCTCCACAAGAATAATACTTGGTCTTTGGTTCCCCGGCCTCCAAATACTAACGTTGTTGGGTCCAAGTGGGTCTTCCGAACCAAATTTCGCTCAGATGGCTCGATTGAACGTCACAAAGCTCGTCTTGTCGCTCAGGGTTTATCTCAAATCCCAGGTATGGACTTCTCTCACACCTTCAGTCCTGTTATCAAGGCAGCGACCGTCCGTATTATTCTCTCGCTTGCTGTTCATCATGGTTGGAATCTTCATCAACTTGATGTCAAGAATGCGTTCTTGAATGGTGTTCTATCTTCTCCTGTTTATATGGAGCAGCCGCCGGGATTCGCTGACCCATCTCGTCCTGATTATGTATGTCGCCTATCTAAGGCTCTATACGGTCTTAAGCAGGCTCCGCGCGCTTGGTTTCAACGGCTAAGTGCCTTCTTGCTATCCCTAGGGTTTTCTTGCAGCCGAGCGGACACCTCTCTCTTTATCTACAACAATGGGTCTTCCTTATTATTTCTTCTTGTTTATGTTGATGATATTATCTTAACTGGAAACAATACGTCTACTGTTTCCGACTTCATCCGGCGAATGCACTCGGAATTCGCCATTAAGGATATGGGACGGCTAAGTTATTTTCTTGGCCTCGAAGTCACCTTTACATCCGATGGCTTGACACTCTCGCAAGCTAAGTATGCTACAGACATTCTCAAGCGCAATGAACTTCTTGACAGCAAACCAGTTTCGACTCCTCTCCCAGCCGGCGTGGCTCTCACGACTGATGGAGAACCGTTTGAAGATGTCACACGCTTCCGGTCTGTTGTAGGCGCCTTACAATACCTCACTATTACGCGTCCGGATATCTCTTATGCAGTCAATCATGTCAGCCAATTTCTACAGCAACCCACTGTTGAGCACTTTGCTGCAGTCAAGCGGATTCTTCGCTACATTAAAGGCACTTTATCTCTCGGTCTATCTTTCTCTCGGAATCCGGCTTGTAGTCTTCTCGCTTACTCTGATGCTGATTGGGCTCGCTGCCCGGACTCCCGAAGATCAACCTACGGTTATACGATTTATTTCGCTGGCAATTTGGTTTCATGGAGCGCCAAAAAGCAACCAACTGTGGCTCGCTCGAGCTGCGAATCAGAATACAGGGCTATGGCCAACACTGCTGCTGAAGTCCAGTGGACCGTCTCTTTACTCAGCGAGCTTCGTGTCAAGCTCTCCGACCCTCCTACATTGTTCTGCGACAACAATAGCTCCATCTTCATCACTCAGAATCCTGTCGCTCACAAACGTGCCAAACACATAGACATTGATTATCACTTTGTACGTGAACTAGTCCAAGATGGAAAATTAGTAACGGCGCATCTACCATCTGATCAACAAGTGGCCGACATCTTCACCAAGTCGTTACCTCGTCCTTTATTTGAATTTTTCCGAGACAAGCTTCGAGTAGTCCAGTTGCCGACTCAAGCTTGAGGGGGGATATTAACAATATTTGCTAGCATATCTTCTAGATATATTTAATATGTATTCTAGGGTTTTATATTTATCTTTTTAGATATTTTCACATCTTTGTAAACTCTATATATAGTTCTCTCAATAAAGGTTTATTTTAAGCCGAATATTAAAACCCTATCAAACAAGATTGACAGTTCAGAAGTCGAACTCACCTTGGAATATCGTAAGGAACTGATAGTACACATGCTGCCAAAGCAAGTATTGAACCATGTATAGATGCAATGGGCAACGCAGAAACCTTGCTCCTGAAAAAGAAAAATGTTAATTATACCAAAATATAAGTTCAGGCACAGATTTTCTTCATAGAGCATAAGACATCTGAATTCCTATAATAGATTAATTGTTTCAACGACAATTATTTCCAGTAAACATTATTTGCCTATTTGGAGAGCAGTGTCCATCTAGAGCTGTTTTATATATTTATAATGGCAAACAACTTGAGCATATCAAACCAAGGTTGAGGAGGATAACATTTAGAGTAGATTATATAAACATTGCAAAGTTCTCAACCTCAAGATCAATCAGACATTGAAGCTAGCAAAAGGCCAAAAGAATCTTTAGATTGAGAAGGACAGCAGAAGGGAGACCATGACACAAAGCAAGAGCAGAAGCAGAGATGACATGATCAACTACTCTTTAGATTTGGAGGAATGCAAAATGTTTTAGCACACCGTAAGTTATAAATTATAACTAATACAAACTATTGGCTAGACATGGATACACAAGAGTTCAATATTAGAAAATAGCTTAAAGCATTTTAGATCATATCGGTTAGCAATATGCTAATGTAAGACATATGAATATGAGACCTTAAAAGAAATATGTGAAAAAATAAAGAAAATATCTCAAATAAATAGCCCGCTGTGTTTATACAACTTCGAAAAGGAAATGTAGAAATTATACATCCATAAGAAATAGTTATATGACTTACTGGCTAATGCAGATTATGACCACATAATTATTATAGTAAAACTTCATTAGGAGACCCAAGAAGAAGTTTCCGGGTATGAACTATACATATGTAACTAAAATAATATTGAGGAAAAGTGAAGACACATGAAAATCTCAAGCATCAAACTACCTGTGCTTCCTTTTCTTCAGTACAGAACTAGCTTGCTCATAAGCTCTCTGGCGAAAATCTTCAACTAAGTCTACATCACCGCCCTTCATCAATCCTGCTAAAACAGCAGCAGCATGCTCTCGGACCTGAATAAAAAGAAATTATGATGAATTTATTTTCTCTCTTACTGAAGGAGGCTCGTCTAAGATAAAGAAAGATAAAAGTGCTTCCATAGCATAAATGATTAATACAGCATTTGAAAATATAATACAATGAAGTTATATCCTTGAGCAGCCGAAAAGTACTATTTGGTAAAGATAGCTCCATTCTCAGGAGGGGAGAGGGGGGGAAACTTGCCTCTAGTTGACTGTCTGTTAAGAGCTTCTCCACAGCTTGCCAGATTTGTTGTTTATCCATATCTAAGAGAATAAAAGCATGCCTGTAGGAAGATGTAAAGTACTATCAGTTATGCTGTTGGGCTAGCATGGCAAGGTATCGAAAAGATGAGCAAAGAGCACAGTTGTTTTGGCGTCCCAAATTCCAATAGAAAAATAACTGGTAGTGATATCAAAACTGAGAAAAGTGAGATATCCTACATGATTGAGAGTAAGTGCAGTCTGCACTATTACTAGCTTTCTATACAAGGACATATATGAAAACTAGATTTACAACTAAGCGACGTGCAAATTGAACACATGATGTCTATTTTAATATCAGAATATAATTAACAAAATTATATATTTTTTTAGTAATCCTTTTTAAATAAATTTAATCTGTGTTCATCAATATTATATAAATATATATATATATATATATATATATATATAGGGATGAGATCATATGATAATAAATAAGTATATTAAAAATAAGAATGAATCTCATCCATTAAATCTAATTAAATCAATGGCTGATATCTAATCAAGCAATAATTAAAACGCAATCAAGCAATAAATGATCAAGCAACAACTGAAATACAATCAAACAACATTGTAATCAAGCAACAACTAAAACACAATCAAGCAACATTGTAAAGGTAATCAAGCGACTCAATCATTTTATCACGGGAAGAATTTTTATCACCGGATCCAATCCCTATATATATATATATATATAAATTTAATAAAGATAAAAGAAACATCTATGGGAAACTTAGTGTTTGTTCTTTGGTTTTGAATTCTTTTGAATTTTAATTAATTTCTCAACGTCATTTAATCGTAGTTTCCTAGGGGTAGGAATTCATATCATCTAAAGCTAAAATCATGTCAAGTTTCCTTGGGTAGGACTTCAATCAATGGTCACACAGATGATGCCAAAAAAAAAAAAACCCTTCATAATGAAGGGCATTGGAAACGCACTAAACTAAGATCAGCCAGCATACCTGTACATGAAACTTCTCAAGAAGGTTAAAGTTGCAGATCTAGTTCTCCAATTTGGATCATTGGCTAGATTAACAATTACAGTAACAGCTTTCCGTAAATGAGGCTCCCCAAACACCCGCCATTTTAGCAATTCGAAAGCCGCCTTGGCCAGATTGGACAGATCTTTACGTGATGTTTCCTTCAAAAATAAAAAATCACAGATAAGGTTACATCTAAAGGAAAAGGCACAGGTCCTTGGAGTCTAAAGAGCATGATAGCAGAGAGAGATTATAGCGCCACTCAATATGAAAGAAATAACTAACCTTCTTCTTGTAACATTATCTCCAAGAACATAATAGACATATATAATGAAATTAGATGATAATATATATGCATCTCAAGACCCTGCCGGTTGAAACAATAAAATGTTGAATTAAGTGTTTATGATTAGATTCAGTGACCCAAGAATGCAATGACCCTAAATCAACACAATTCAGTTTTCAGAATATGAAATGTGGAAGAGTACAAAGTTCCACTGGACAAGCACCTTGCTTAGACTACTAAAAATCAGAGAACTGACTTGAAATATCTCTGTCAAAAAGGAAAATGCTTCATATGGATCAAGCATATATATTCCCCCTTTGAGGGCTAATTACTGAATTCTAGCCAAAGAAGAAATTAAGATTTTCTAGTTGCTATTTTGCACAATATTTTTTGAGTTTAAACCATAAGCCAACAGTACTGCACTAAGTCATCATAAAGGTCACACAATATTGGCATATGAACATGACTGCCATAAAACAGCAAATCAAGTTGTGTTCAAACAATTTACTATTATTAAATGGAGCCAGAGAGAATCATAGAGGCGTGAAACTCAGACCAATTACCTGTAAAGATATCACTGGGTACAGAAGTTCCACAAGAACATCCAACAAAGTTGAAGACCTTCCAGACTTCAAAGACGATATGATAAAATGAAACAACTGCACAGAGAGAAAGATGGAATCAATTGGGGAAGCCAAGTCAGATCAGATAATGCACATGAGAAAATGGAAGGATATATTGAAGCCAAGAATTAAGTGTATAGACAAAGAGATACCGTTTCCATCCATCTGATATCATCTTTAGAATGCTCACTTGACACCCCATTCTCTGATTTTTGGTCTGATGAAGTCTCTAAACTTTCTGATGCACTAACATTTTGTATCTTAGTGACTAGGTCAGAAGCCCGTTTCACTACATATAGATCCCAGCTTCTTGCAGCGCTTTTATCTGAAGTGTTGGCTCCCACTTCGTTTAAGTGATCAGTTCTACAGGTTGCACTAAGTCGAAGATTTGAGCATAATACAGAAAGCGTAACACCAATTGCTTCTCTCACCTGTTCAAAATATGGTCATTAGTTTGATGGATAACAACAGCAACCTGTCATGGAGTGGTAAGGTAAATGCATTGCAAGTTTAATTTACCTGTGCAGATGAGTGATTCATGTCGTTCAGTAATTCTTTTAGAAGATTATGATGAAATATCAATTCTATTTCAGGCATTCTTGGAGGTGATACTTCTATAAGAGCAGCTGAAAGAAAAGTATAGCGTTTGGCAACTACAGAAGTAGTCACTGTTTCTGGTAAAGGTTCCATCAGGCAATCAATTATTTTCTCTCTCAGACGAGGAGCTCTAGTTCCAGATTTTCCCTTCCCGGTGACAGCATAACGTATACTTGCAGCCCATTCTGGAATAGATTCAACGGAGGGTGCATGAATAATATTCTTCAATTGGAGAGCCATCCAGCTATCCCATGCTTCTGAAACGCCATGAACATCAGAATGCAGCACTCCAGCTAATGCTTCAGCTGCAACACATTGTTTTGACCTCTCCTTAGCATCTACAAATTCCTGTAGAGCATTTCTCAGAGCCAACAGAACAGGCATACCACATTCTTGACATAGCCTTTTAAAAATCCGGGCAAAGTTCGAATAAAAAGTATCACTCCCAAATAAAGATATCCAACTTGGAGTACGAGGCCATGAAGCAGAAAACTCAAAATAGAAACGAGTTATTGATTTATCCGCGAACGTCTGCAATGAAGAGTTTCCATAATGTCCTCTGGAAGATGCAGCATCGAGATCACTGATAATATGAACATTAGAGAGACTATTCAATGTCTCCTTGAAAAAGCCTTCTTCCTGAAAAATATCAGTTAAAGCTCCTTCAAGAGATGACTTCGTTTCTTCATATCCGTCATCATGAGCATTGTTATCTGCTGACAACTTGTAAGGTGACTCTTTCAGAAGCGTGTTTAGTGCAGAGATTGCCAGGATTCTAGTCTGTGGAAGTTGGCTCTTCAGATTCTTCAAAAAGTGACCTGATAGAAAATGATATTCGCATAACTATAGAAAATCTTATAAGATTATACAAATCCAAAAAAACAAAGACACCTGTTTTAGTGTGAGCAGAAACAAAGCTTCAAACAGGGCTTAGTGACATACCAGCAATTTCACTAAGAACCTTTGTGGATACATTTGGGTCATTTCTGGATGATATAGCCAGCAATAGCAGAATTCTATTAGCCATAAGATTATACCTGGAAAAAAAAAAAAAAAGTCCGCGTGAAGTCAGGTTGATCTTAGAAGAATGCATAAAATCAGTCATAGGTAAATCAGAACTACAATTATTGATGCACCTCCGCATGAAGTCTAATAGTGCATATTCTTTATGATATAAATGCTGATGAGCACAAACATGGATGTTTTGCAATTTATTTAGTAAAAATGAAGCAATATTAAAAATCAGTAGGAGACCCATACCGCCAGTGCAAATTGGTGCTATCAAAACTCATAGAACTAATTTCAGCAACCAAATCAGCAAATTCAGACCCATCTGCGTTGTTGGCTGGCCCAGAAAAAATGCTCCTTGACAATCCGGCAAAGTGGATATTATACTTGACAAAAAGCTGTAGACATACCCTATGTTTATACTCCAATGCCAAAATCTCTTATAATAAAGGAGGTTTACACATAAAAGGAGAAATGAAACCACTGAATTATTTTGCTAACCTCAGTAATTGCTTTCTGAGCCTTTTGGGATTCATTATGGGAGCTTAAAGACACCAAAAAGAGTAAATAAGCCACAATTATGGTTTACTTGCAAAACATGAGTGAGAAGAAAACATAATGTATCATAAAGAAATAGTACCTATATAAGATTCCAAGAAGGAATGATGAGAGAGCCTTTCTGTCCTGGAGTAAAGAAGGCGTAAAAGTGTCAGCAGAACTCACAGAAAGCATTTTACAGTATTTGAATCAAGCAATTTTTAAAAGTGATACCGTTGACAAACGCTTAAGAACAGTTTGTGATGAAAGTACAGCACAAGAACCCAAGACTGCATGTTCAGGAAAGCTTGCTTTTCTAAGATTTTCAGCAAAAGACAGCACACACTTTGAAATTGTTGACGGCCATCTTTTCATCATCTTCAGGATACATTTTGCAGCGAGTCTGGGGATAAGTACATGTATAAAATATGTTACAAAAAAATGGGATTGAGGCCATAGTTTTTATCAGACATCTTGCGCATTTGCTAACCATGCATGCACACAAGAATAAAGAGGTTCATATTTTGACTGACAGAAATAATTGTTGTGATGTTCAATCCTCCCCACTTAAAGGCCCAATTTGTAGGCCATACATGGTCATGAAAATTTGAAGGCATTGATAAGAAGAAGAAGAGAACTCACCTTCGCACGGTTTCATAACTATGCAAAGAGAGTTCAAGAAGATCGTCCATTAGGAGTACAACATGTTCCGATGGAAATGTGTTCCCGCTTGTACGGAACAAATGATATGATGACTGTGATGATCTCCAAGTATTATGCATATAAGCTTTGTCTATAAGTGCCCACCTAGGCCTACAATAAAAAACATTAAGCACAGTCAAAGTCATTGATGCGTCAATTATAAATATAAAAATAATAATAATAAATAAATTGTGATATATCCCACCTCCGTTTTCCTTTTGAATGAGATGAAATGATGAAGTTAATCGGAGGCTCTATTATAGCAGTAGATTCCAGCTTCCATGCTTGCCTATGATTAGACCACTCTTCATATTCCGCACTTCCTGCAGGATCATTCAAAAGAGCAGTTACAATATCAACTACCAAATA
Source organism: Plectranthus barbatus (assembly GCA_026898455.1). Lineage (NCBI taxonomy): Eukaryota > Viridiplantae > Streptophyta > Magnoliopsida > Lamiales > Lamiaceae > Plectranthus > Plectranthus barbatus. The sequence goes on from JAPKLW010000510.1 coordinate 72,018, forward strand.
AAAGAGTTATCATTCCTTAGAAGGTATTCTCACCATAATTTCCTAATGTGTCCATTATACGGATGAGCAGTAGTAACAAAATGCTATCATCAGACTTCTCCTTCAACAAATATCTGCAATATTAAGATGACATCAGGATAAAATGTTACCATCTGATACGATTACCGAGAGACAAACAATAGAGGAAAGTAATTTACTTGCAGGTTTCATGGATGACATCAGCAGCTTTTTGCCGTAATTCTGTGGTGCCAACACATGAACCTGTTGCCCCAGCAATCAGAAAAGGAGAAGTGCCTGCCTCTTTAACCATCCCATTCTCAAAGGACGGCTTGAAATCAGGTAAACATGATAAAACACCTTGCAACGAAGAGTCAACACGTAGAAGAGTCACTTTTAAGTGATCTTTCTCATCTCCTGGACATTACAAGTGCAAATAAGTCAGTCAGTATAAAGTAACAATCTCAAAAAACTAAAAAATAAAGGGCCCGTGCAACATGCATGTTGTTGTGGTATAAATATAAAAAACAATAAAGTATCAAAACAACCTCCCCTGATATATCAAGCAATGAACAACACACAAAAGAAAAACATTAGATAGAAAAATGCATGCACAATGAAATGTGCGCCAGGTTGGACTATCTGTCCCTTTTAAACATTCAATATATAACTTTCTAATATGAAGGTTATACTAAGAAACTACCCTCAGGGTTTTATATATTTGTAAAAATACAAACTAAATTTGCAAATTGAATAGACCCCCTTAGCATTTGGTTATATTTTAAAACCTCTATCCAGGAGATATTTGTAAGACAAAAAATATATCAAGGGGATAGTCATAAATCATAATCCCTCGAGGTGATTTCTAATTTCAAAACATTGTAGGTATCTCTACTAGAGATAAATCATGCCTCAATGATAGTATTGAAATTTATTCAAAAATGAGTATTTTCCCATTCAGAAATGGCGAGGGGGATGTTTGAAGCTCTTGTAAGAAAACCGTTAAAAGACATGCATCCATGTATACCAGGATCAGAATGAATCTTGGATTGGCATATCGTCCGCAGGTCATCTAAAGCAGAATCAAAGTGCATCTTTAGAAGCTCGTTTGCAAAATTGATTTCATCCTCCGTGGGGACATGCCAGTTCGGTCCCATCTCAGGCTTATCAAGTGAAAAGTCTTTTGTGTCAACCCACTCCTCTAGGGAAGTAGCAAAAGGGTGTCGTGCAATACACCTACGAAAACATGATATTTAGCCAGGTGTCCAATGGATGGATGAGCACATTTATGCAGATATACATACATGTGCACAAACTGCGTTAAGAAACTTGAACTAATTTTGTAGAAAGTCATGTAAATGAGTTAGGTATACTTGTACTGATCGATGGGATAATAGTGAACAAGGCTTCCTAGAAGAGACCGAAGAACATGGTCACCAGCTCCATTAACCTACAAAATAAGAGTCTGCATTTAAATCTTGAACTGGAAGAATAGCTTATAAAGATTCAGCATAGATATAAGTTTGCACATACATTTGTGTTAAAATTGATACAGTTCCAATCCATAAAATCTAAAAGCTCATATCCTAAGTATTTGTACCATTCAATTAATTCAGTTTAAGCTAGCAGGAACTAGCCCCCTTTTGAACACAAAACAAAAAAAAAAAGATAACTGAGAACAGCTAAGGTATTCTTTGTCAAGGGAATCATGTACCCTATATATATGCCCATCAAAACACTGCCCAAGCAATCTTTTGTACATTAAATTCCAACATCGTCGGAAAAGAGTAGCATGAACCATTTTGTAAGTTGAGGGTTCCCTCCTCCTGACAAGAAGATCTTTAAATAGTGAATTGGCCCCTATACGCATTTTAATATGGTATCAAAGTCAACCCAGTTTTACAATGATAGGTGCTCACAATATCACTTGTAATCAGTGGATTGCTATATAGTTCTCCATATTGCACGCAAGAGGGCATGTTGAATATCCTACGTAGACTGGACAAAGTGGCATAAGCCACTTTACAAGGTGAGGATTTCACTCCCTTCACAAGCCATGCTCATAAAGGTGAATTGGACCCCAATACCCATTTGAATACTCCGCAGGTTGATGAACAAAGTTATCTTTCCTCCTACTGCTATATTAAGAGAGTGTTGATGGTGATTTTAGCAACTGAGATGCAATTAGCTTATTTGGACTGCAGGGACTTGTCAAGGATAGCAGAGTTCCTAGTTTTAGGCCTAACAAGTATAATCTTCTCTAATTTGGGAGTTATTACTGTACTGATGGTAATAAAATTGGATGCATTTATTTTCATTTTGGAAATATTCAACTATTATGGAACATATATCGTGGGGTCTGACAACAACCAAGTAGTCGGATAATCATATCCACGAGGATGCAAGATAAGTGTATAATCAAGTTAATTTGAGCAGAAAGCAAACCTTCCAAGAGGTCGAATCAAAAGCAAAAACAAGAACTTCTTTGAATTGCTCTCTGTAAAGCAAAAGTGTTGGACCTGCATAACTGATTGCCACTGAGAGTACTTTTAACTGATATTCAATGGCGGTTTCAAGAGCTGGTGATAGAGTAGATTTTTCCTGGACAAAAGACAACTATAAATATAAATTTCCCGCAAAACACAAATGCAACTAGGATAATATAGGATACGAACCTTTCTTGAGAATGATGCATTAGAAGTTGTTCTACTTCCATAACCAGTATTGGGTGTTGCTCTCAAAGAAGAGGTAACCGACTCCAAAATTGGTTTGATAAGTTGAGGAACTGCTTCCTGTGGATTTGAATGAACACAAGCACAACAAAGAAGTCCAACTTCTGCTATTGCTCCAGGAAGAATGTTTGTTGTGACAAATTTTGAAACTTTTTTGAGAGCCTACAAAGATATTACACAAATTCAGAACATCTTTTTGGGAGACTATATATATATAATAAGTCAACATGAACATTTATAGCCCAACTACCTGTTTGTAGAGTGATGTTGAGAGCCTCCCAAGCAATATTTCTAGCATACAGAAATAGTATGGCCCATCCTCAACCAAGAAAGTCCCTGAACTTGATGGGGAGTAAGTGCCTTCATTCCTGCAGCAACACTAGCCAAGTTATCCCAAAGTTTGTGAAAGAAGAAAAACCGTCATGCAGAGCCAAAAAAAAAAAGAACAATGAACAACAAAATATCTGAATATTAGCGTACAGAACACTACTAGGCTCCAAGTGTTGAAGTAAAGAAAATAGTCGACACAAGAACTCATCAAGCCACTCCGAGAATTGAAATGATGGGAACAGTGACCCTCCATTTACATCATCGTCCACCATAGACATCTGCAAATGAAAGATTAAAAGATAAATACCTAAATATTGTAATTAAACAAATGTCTCCAGTAAAGAGTCTCACATTAGAGAATATAGAACCGAGAAGTTGCATGGTGGCCAAGGTTTTGGGAGGATCATTGGCATCCATACCAAGCAAAGCATTAGATAAAGAAATCATCAACAGATCAGCAAAGGAATCAGATCCATTGACAATAGTTGAGTCCATAGGAATGGCTGCTAAAGTAGTAAATAACAGTGACCTTCCAGCAAATGCTATTGATGTCACGGCACTCTTCAACTGGTGTGTAGCTGTCATCTGATTGTCACGCCATCAATTAAATTACAAGAAAAAGTAACCACAAGAATGAAATCCACAGAGACTTTCACACACGAGAAACTTACAGTCTCCAAAGCCATGTGGAACCTCGAAGCCATAAAAGGAAGAACCAAAGATGGCTCAATATAAGACAAGATAGAAGTTGCAGAGGCTACTGTTTCAGAGAGCTGCTCATTTTTGCTATATTGGCCACGATCAAGTAATTTCAGTATTGTTTTCACAAAAGAAACCCTATCGGAATGCAGCAGGAATACTCCAGATTGCTCACTGACATCTTTGCTCCTGAAATGGAAAATCTTTCAGAAGTTATATCAATATAGAGGTTTTATTTAGTCATTTCTGGAGATCTCTTACAGTTGCTCATGTTGCAAGCGCTTCTGGAAGGTATTTACCAAGTGGAACAAAAACCGCTCCAATGAGTAAGTCCACCGCCCACCATTGGAAGGATGGTAATATCTGCAAAATATCACAATACCAGTTCAGTTGCATTAATAATGAAGACTTGAGAATAAAGGAAATGGGCGGAGGGAAAAGAAATAGAAAACAAACTGCTCTAAGAGATTGGCCAGTTTTGCTAAGTGCATTTGAGCTGAGCCACCGGGTTTCAAAAGATACACCTGCATTGGAAGTGCAACCACAATTTGAGCATTGTTCACATGACTTTGTAGGCAGTTAATGAAAAACTTACGATAGATTTAGCAATGGCTTTTGATGGAGTTACAGACCGATTTGCAAACAAGAATCTTGTGTTTCTTGGGACATCTATAGAAAATGGATATGACCCACTCCCATTAGCCACAGGGACCTGTACAAACATCAGATATTCACTTAATACACAATTGAAATTCCTTCACTGTAAAAACTATTTTGTTTATTATTAACAGCAAACAATCCAACTTCTAGCCTTAACTTGTTGTCCATGAATACACTGTCACACAAGCCACGATCAATAGTTCAAGTGAAATAACCCATCGGAGCAGATAGCATCATATGTAAATATAACAAGCAAAACAACTTAACTCTTCTAACAACTGCTTAGAACATCATTTAATGTCAATTAGCATTCTATAACATTTTACTGGATTCTGAAAATCTCTCCGAAAAATGGTACTGCATACTCTCAGCATAGAACGATAGAAACATTTCATGAAAGATTCTACAATTTAATCAGAGCTAGACAACATAAAGCACAAACTTACCTCAAACATGTTCAAGTAGATATTATATAGATCTGGGAGGAAACTTTCCCAGTCAATGAACTTGTAGCTTTTTATGACACGAGCAGTGACAGAGGCCCATTGGCTGTTCCAAAATTGACAATTTGGTATTGAGCCCCAATGATCTAAACATTTTCTAATCCATTCTCTGCAATAAAGATGAAAGAAGTCAATTTTACAGCTGAAATGATATGAAATTATCAGACATAGAAGTTACAAAAACAAAAAACACAGGCACTCTTACTCTTGGAAAAATTCCTGATTTTCAAAGTTTGTAGGGAGGAAGAGTCTGACGAATCCAGCACCCTCAAAAGAAGCATTATGCCACGGGTTTTCCATTAGAGATCTGAAAAATTATTTCATAAAATGAATGATAGAAACTGAACTAAAAGTTGATGTTAAGGCACTCTATAAAGCAAGAGAATTGAGAAACCTAGCTGACTAGTTCAGTATTTCAGGGAAGCACCAATACTAAAACTTTTGTGGATGAGAAAATACACCTGAATTCAGACCATATCTCTAACGCAGAACCTGAAGGAAAGAATCTTCGGCAAGATCGAACAAGTGAAGTGACTGTTTCAAAGTGTCGTTGTCTCAATCTCCATCCTTCAGGACCAGTATTCCTGGATCAGAAATTAATATCTAGTAGTGATATACATATCTTGAAATAGATGGAAGAACAAGAAACGATGCAAAATGGCACTAGATTTTACAAAAATTGAGGTACATATTATGCAACAATTTCCATAACATCTTGTGTGCTGCAAATTCACAGACATACATTACCCTCGGTTGCTGCAGCCCTGAGACTGTAATTCACAGATGAAAGTTTCCATATGGAGCAAGTATGATCCTATAACTTTAAAAAATAATAATAATAATAATACCAGCACCCTGGAGACATGCTCAAGACCATTACCCTCGGTCTGCAGCCCTGTGACCGTTATTCATCTAGACCACAGCAGAAAGTTTCCATATGGAGCTAGTATTATCCGATAACTTAAAAAAACCCAGAAACTTGGAGATATGCTCAAGACCATTACTAACACCATACCAAAGTCCAAGGTAAAACCCAAAATACCCCCAAAGTGTGCACATAAACTAAATCCATCTACTAGAACATTCTAACGAAATGTCGACCTCTAATTTCATAGAGGAAACTAACTGTACAACTTTCGAGTTTTAACCCGGTGAAAAATCATATCACAGAATTATCAGAACAAAAAGCACAAATTTATCGAAGAAAAACAATAGAAGTCAGGATTACTGATCTTACCTCGTAAAGTGTGTCTGAACCAAAGTATCATAAAGAGGCCTCCATTGAACTTTTAAGGACAACCTTTTCCTGTACTTGTTCAACAATTTCACTAGAATGTTTCCCCATCTAACCTAATTTGAACATTATCAAGAGAACTCAGAGCACATAACTAATAGGAAATTTCATCAGGAACAAAACCAAATATTAACCTGTGCATATAGCTTGTTTTCTGATATTTGAAACACTTGTAATCCAACTTCTACAATGGCAGACACATCTTCTACCAATAAGTCACTTTTAGCCTTCACAAACCTGCACATTAAAAGATGGAGAATAAAACCTTAATCAATTAAAAAACCCATGCCAACTATAGTTCAGTAGTACAACTACAAATTTCTTGATACTGGACGCAAAAGGAAGCATTGTAGAAAGGAAGCATCATAGGAAAAAGGTGAGATGATCCGATAGAAAACCCAGACTACTACAAAGAAGTGCTTGATACTTATGGTGGCTTAATATATGTGCAATAGAACGTAACTGCAATGCTAGATAATACATGGATTTCCAGAATATGAGAAAAAAGAAATGCATATCGGCATAATCTGTAACCCATGATCCGTCAACACCTTAAACCAGTAATACATGTGATCAACCATACTAGGGGTGTCGCCTAAATCAAGTAATCAATCCTTCTTTTGATAGCATTTGGTCGATTCTGAAATAGGTGATACCACAATGGTAAATAGCGGGTATATTTCTCCAACTATTTCGTGGTAACTCATCCTGCTACTGTCGGTCCCAGTCATTACGGAAACCAATGAAGCGGATCAAGCAGAACAACTCGAAGAATATACAAAACAAAATAAAAAGAGAAGAATTGGGCCTACAGGAATCAAGAAAGTATTACTACTTCATCAAGCTGCACAAAGAAATCAAGATAAAATCCAAGAAAATAAGAGCGGCGAGGACTCAACAGGTCAATAACGGAGACCCATTTGAGGGTAGAGTAAACCGATTCGGGATTGTCGGGATTGAAAGACTCCTTAACGGACTTAACGACTCCGGTAAATGCCTCCCTCTCGCGCTTCGACTCCTCCGCCACGGGCGGCGGCAGCCATGCGTTGTAGAGATGCATAGAGTTGCAGAATCCGATTGCAGAAAGAGGAAAACGGGAAGAGGATGAAAATCCCTCGGGTGTGGAGTGATGAGCAAGAACAAAAAATGAGCAGTAAGAGGGAAATGTTGGGTGTTGTATAGATATAGATATATAAACACTACGTGTTGGTTTACTTTCTTTTTGGACAAGAAATAGAAAGAGAAAATTCACACCGGTAACCGGAAGCCACGACGGCTACCTAAACCGTAATCTCTCTCTCTCTCTCTCTAACTAGCATTTCTCATCAGAGTAATTTAATATTTGATGTTTCATTTTATATTATTCAAATATAATTATTTAATTTATATATACATATATTTTTAGTAACTATTTAGATTTATATTTGTTTTTTTAATAAGATATTAGTATAATTATAGTATAAATTACTCACTTTATTATACGTAAAATTATATATATAAATTTAAAATTAAGAATGAGTAGCAAGATGTTATTTTATGAGATTTTTATACATATAAACTATATAAATAATGTATAATAAATGGCAAATTCTCAGATGAGACGGTCTCATTATTTTTATTGTGAGACGAATTTAATGAAATGATGTTTTTCTTTATCGCAAATGATGTATTGTGAAACTAATTTAATGAAATGATGTGTTTCTTTATTACAAATAATGAAATTTTAAAAAATAAAATGATGTATTTAACTTATTGAAATGATGTATTAAGGTTCGTCTTACAATAAAAAAATGTTGAGACTATCTCTCAAGAGACCAACTCATAATAAATTAAGAATGAGTAGCAAAATGTTATTTTATAAGATTTTTATACATATAAATTATATAAATAATGTATAATACATCATTACTATACTTAAATACATTATTTATTAAATTATATATATTTTATACATATCCCATCATTTAAAAAAAAAAACGTCTCCAACAAATTTTGCCATAAATTAATTAAAATTTGATCTATCACGGAGTATAAAAAATAGGTATCCAATATGCATAAATAACTCATATAAAGATTATACTTTTATTATTAGAAAAAATAATAATATATGTTGATGCACGAAATTATGTAGATTTTATTTAAGAATAATTTTTTTTTATATATCTCCACTTTTACTGAGTTTTTACATTATTTATATACATTGAGTTTTACATTAAAGGAAAGATTTTCGCCTACGCTTATTCCTTAATTAAATGAGTACAATCAGGTGGAATTGGAGTTAATTTGGATTCAAGATTGATTCCTTTAATGCAGCCACCGCAATCTTCGCTCTTTGACTTCCTTGGTTCCGTTAGCGGCTCAATCGACTTTTGCTTCTTTGGTTTACTTTAGAGAATCCATCAACTAGACCGCTATTTGATTTGAGACGCAATCTTTCTTCCTTTTTTCATGGTGGCGTCGAACCGCACCATTTCAACTTGAATTTCCAAGTAAATAAATGTAGTTATTTATTTTGCTCAACAATATATATCAAACATGTTTTGAATAAAAGTTTAAACTATGACCGGAGCATAAATTTAACAACGAAAAATTGGCATTTTAAAGAAAATCCTAAATGAAATAATGACATTTCAAGTATGCATTGTATGACTTTTCTAAAAAGTTAATGTCATTTCATTTAAAATTTTTATCTAAATGTAACTTTTATTCGTTCAATTTTTGTTCTCATTTAAAATAAAACTTATAATATAGGAATTCAAATGAGATTTCGAAAGTAGATAAAGAAATAAAATTAGAATGTGTATTGTAGAAAATAATATTTATTTATATGACTATTTTCTTTAATATAGTACAAGATTAGGTGGAATATATATATATATATATATATATATATAATATTCAATATGCAATAAAATAACTCTTGACAATTAATACCCAAAAAATGTCATTTTCGAGTGACTTTTTATTTATTTTATGACGATGGGAAATTATATAAGTTATTAATTCCAGTCAATATAGATAAATATAAAACACATCACAATAACTTGGTTTTAAAAAATGATCAGCAAATAATATTATTCAATTTTTAGATTTTTATAAATGGATGAATTAGCTACGAATTTTCTAAACACTTTCGACTTATATTTTAAGAAGACCTGTAAAAATGTTTCCTGAAAATGATATCCATTTCGGAAAATAGTAATTAAAATATTTTATTTATGATTAATTAGTCATTCATTCAAATATGTGAAGAAATACTCACTCTTTATTTAAATTGCATGTTCAATTAAAAAAATGTATTGTAAAGGTCACAGTCAGTTAAAAATCATTCATCTTAAAGAATTGAAAAAAAAAAGAAAAAGAGAGAAAATAAATATAAAATAAAAGAATTATCCTACATCGTTACGAGTTTAACATTTAAAAATACAATCAAATATAAAATAAACGATAAAACATTGAAATAGTTTATTTAATTGTTTGAAACACAATAGATTAAAATTTTAATTATATAAACTCTGATTAAATATTCCAACTAAAGAAATATTACATTTGACAAGGATCATGCTTTAGGCATACAATAAAATATGTAATTTACAAAAATATATTTGTTTAAATACCTCTAAAAAAAACTTGTTTTTAGCTGTCAATAAAATATATTTTCGTGATCAATTCATGATTGATGTTGGACGCTTTATATCCACAACTATATATCATAAATTATGATCGCATTTAATTCATCAAAATAAATAACCAAAATTTCAATCAATCTTGCATGATAAATTATTGCATTTTTTTAAATTATTCTCATCCATTATTTCAATTCGCATCAGGCTAACATTTCACAGAAGTTGCAATTTTTGTTGAGCCTCCATTGCCCTCAAATTCACTTTCATTATTAAATACGAATTATATAAATTACAAACTATATAGAAATAATACTTTCAATTCAATTAAATGAATTTCCCTTTCAAGAAAAAATTGCATTGACCCTCTTTTTAAAAATATTTGTTTCCGATGACTGAAGTTTTTATATAGTCATTTCAACAAAGTCTACATAATTGCCAATAAAAAAATAAAAAATGCAGACCTAACTTTTTGTTTAAATAAAATGATAGGGAAAAGAAAAGGTAAACATCCCAAAATCAACATATATTGAATCTAACTATAATTTTTACAGAAATAGAACAGCGCCATTTTCCCTCAAAAATCCATTACTAATATCTATATTATATTATAATATATATATATATCCACTAAATAAATAATAATAATAAGTTTAATAAAATTATTGTTACTTTCATTTGAATGTATAGCATCTTCACAACTTAACATTTTTTAGATTTAATTTATTTACTAATTCTTCTAAAAATACAAGCATAATTTGTTTCTATTTTTTTTCCACAAAAATACGGTGCATGAAATAAGCAGGTTTAAATTGTGATGAAAAGTAATTAAATATATATTTGGACAAGAACCAAAAAAAAAATACAAATATACGTAATTTTGTTAAATATGTTGTCTATCATAAAACAAAAATTTTATTATTATTCGAGCATCGCATGCTGTGGAGATAGTTGAATTAAAATTTAAAAATGAAACGATTATTTCTATATTTAAAAAGAAAAAAGAAAAAAGAAAAATTCAGCAAAATATCTGACCGTTACCCTTGAGTAAGCAGCATCAAAAAATATGACCGTTGCCAATAACCCCTCGCTCCCCATCATCGTTTAAATATAAGAGAAATTCTCTGCTTCCTCTCTCCCCACACACCCATCTGCAAATCTCTCTCAGATTATACATTCAACATTTCAGATTAATCTTAACTGGAATTTCTCAACCCCATGGCGGAAACGAAAGATGCCTGCGTGGTGGTGATCCCGATAGACGAAGAGCACCGCCAGAGAGCAGCAGCGTCGGCGGCGATGATGCAGGCCCATCCGCTGGCGGAGATCTCACGGAGCCCCGGCCACTTCCTCCTCCTGAAGCTGTGGCAGAGGGAGGAGGACCTCTTCGGGCGGAGGATGTGGCGGAAGGAATCAAGAATGGACACGATCGGGAGAGAGATCTTCCAGCTCTGCTGCCACTTCTTCCTCTTCCACGCCCTCTTCTTCACCATCCTATTCACCTCCTCCCTCCCGGCGGCGCAACACCGCCGCTGCAAGAACTGGTGGGTCCCGTCGGCGGTGGCGGGGTGCACGTCCCTGGCGATGGCGGTGCTGGTCCAGATGAAGCTGTGGAGGTACTGGAAGGTGGAGGGGCAGCTGCAGCGGGAGCGAGGGGAGGCGCGTGCGCTGACGCGGTGCGTGCAGGAGCTGAGGATGAAGGGGGCGAGCTTCGATCTGAGCAAGGGGCCGAACAAGGGGAAGAGGTTGAAGAGCTCCAGCGTGGAGATCAAGTGGCGCCCCGTCGACTGGTGCCGCCGCTACCTGCTCACTCTTCTTCTCGTTTGCTTCGCTGCGGCGGCGCTGCCTTCCTCCAGATTCCTGCTCTGTTATTGACTCGATTTGATGGGAAGGAATGAAGCTCTCTGGGTCCGAATGAGGGAAATGGATAGCAACACTGCTTGTGTTTAGTTATGAAAAATCAAGATTTTGCCTTATTTTGAGTAAAGCTCGGGATAATCTAATCTCTCTTCATTGGTGGAGATGATTTATATTGGAATTACATGTTGTAAAAGTAGGAAATTTTAACATTCTTTATTCTTTTGCAAAAATAATATTCCTTTATTCTTGATTTTAATTTTTTTTATTTTAAATTATTTTCTCTACTTTTATTTTTTCGGAAATTGAAATCTCGTCTAAATTTATCCAATATAACTTGAATAATAATTTACTGGATTCATGCAAAAGTTTTAACCACTTTCATCGAATTGATGCGAAGTATATATATTTATCATGTCATGTTATGTTATAATTTCATGGAATAGTTAGGGAGCTTCTTCAAGTAAATAAATTGAAACTATTTAATGGAACTAATTTTATGATTTTTGGGGCGAATGTTTTACAACTTGATTTTGACAATAAACATATAAGCCCCCAACAATTTAAAATGTATATAGATAGTCCAGTTTTGAGTTGTAAATGGGTTAATTGGTAAGTATTAACATAAATTTTTACTAATTTTTATAATTGTAACATATTTTAAAATCTTGACAGCTATAATATAGAAATGTAAAAATATATATGCAACCATAATAAAATTGTTCTGGACAAAATAAATAGTCTATATTTTTGAAATGGTGAAATTTTGGAATAATCATACACATCTCAATTTTACTTAATCGTACAATTTTTGAATTTATTAATTAAAAGTCAGACATTTTTTTAAGATATAAAATAAAAATTTTGACATTATGTGTGAGAGAATGGAGCAAAACGGATACGGACCAACAACCCGAAATACAGCCACACAGGGACAATGATCGACCCCTCTATAGCTCAATTTCTCGATCAAATGCAGACCAATCAAAGGGACATGTATGCAAGGATCGAGACCTTGCACGCGGCAAACCAGATCCTACGAAGGGAAAATTAGCTTCTGCTCCAACAAACCCAGAATCCTGAGAACCGACGCCGCACTGAGGGCCCAGAATCATTCACGGTCAGGGAGAAAACTCCGCCACACAACCCAGGGAGGGCAATCATGACGATGACAATCAAAAGAATGATGACTGCGAGCGAAGTCTTCAAACAAATGACCCCAGCGTCAAATACGGAAGACGGTTGGAGGCCAGATTGGCCGTTTTTGAATCTATGCTAAATTGGATCCTAGGGGTGCTACCCCATGAACCCGTCATCACACGAGACAGCTACGCGAACTCACTTTTTGTCCCTGGCATCACCAACACTGATATCCCAGAATGTTTTTCACCACCAACCTTCAACCTTTACAATGGCACATTGGACCCTCAGGTTCACATCGCACTCTACAATCAAAAAATTCTCATGACCTCAATTCCGAGAGCAATGATAAAGACGTGCATGTGTAAGAACTTCGGGTCCAGCTCTTTAATGGTTCGTGACTTACCTAGAGGTCGATCGCGTCCTTCTACAAACTTCATCGGGCCTTTCGACGCAGTACTCAAACAATTAAAGGGTCGACAAATAGCCTGTCGACCTAAAAAACATCAGGCAGAAGAAGGGGAAACACTGAGGTCCTACGTGGGCTGGTTCAATAGAGAACTGGTTGAAGCCCCCCACTGCCCCCAACAGACGGCGATATATGCCTTCAGGGATGGCCTCGATGTCAACTCGTACCTTTACAGGGAGCTCACCACCTATCCTTGCAGCGACATGGACACAGTATTGAGCAAGGTCTGGGCCCAAATCAAATAGGAAGAGGACGACGAGCCTAACCGAATCGCAAGAAAAAATGAATATAGAGCAGCAAAGTTAGCAACCTCGGTTTGGTGGAATAAGATAGGGGCTTGACCTCAAACCAGCACGTACTGCGACCCCGACATGATCGACAAGTACATTGAAGCCCGCAACATGAAGTTGGATGGGAACCATCCTTACAACGGAAGGTGCGTTAGTGAAAGCTGACGAGAGGCACACCCTTACAATTTGTGCATCAACGCAAACCACCTCGTAAACACCATTCTCAAAGATTTGGATGGCATCGTACAGTGTCTAGGAAAGATGAAATCTAACCCCCAAACTCGGGACAAAAAAATTATATGAATTCCATGTGGACCACGAATAGGCAACAAGTGAATGTCAAACACTGCGATTAGAAGTGATTGAACTCGTAAAAAGAGGATTTCTCACCAAATTCTTGACCGTAAAGGGAAAGAAAATGTGGATCAAGGGAAAGCAACCCGAGGATAAAGATAAGGATGCACCCCGAGATAAGTCTCCTCAGTCCGAGAGGACAATGCACTCAATCACTGGGGAGTCAAAAATAAGCGGCGAGTCCAGGTCATCGGCAAAGCGAGCACACCGACTCCTTAATGATGGATCAGGACTTACCCGGCATAAGACAAATCACAAAGCCATAGAATTATCCAGCGGTGATCTTAGTTTTAAAAAGCGCGCTCAGCGCTCCAAAATCAGGCTCAACGCTTTTTTCCAGCCTGAGCGACGAGCGAATGCGAAGCGAAAAAAAGCGGCTGGAACGCCCTGAAGCGAGCGAAGCGTTGAGCGGTCCGAAGCGAGAGTTCGCGTTGTGAAGCGGCTGTGGGAAAAAAATCATATTTTTCTATTTACTTAAATTCTATTATCATATTATGTTATTATTATTTTTATTTTTGGTAAATTTAACATAAAATCTATTCCAATCGTCGATTCCTCTCGCACCCACATTCTCTTTCATCGGTCAAGCCGCACGCACACCTGCCTACCCACGCCAAACCAAACCGTCGTCTACCCCTGCCTGAAGCCCATCGCCTGCGGTGCTGCCTCTCGCCGGTCGTCTGCTGCTTTAGCACATCATCTACTGGTAGGCTGAAGCCCGTTGTTGCTGCCTCGCTTTGAGTCTCGCCTGTCGCCAGCTGCGAATATATATATATATATATATATATATATATATATATATTAATTAACTCGTGTCTTATGTCCATGTTCATGCTATGTGCTGCCATGTTGGGTAATGGGTATGTTGCTGAAGTTGATATTTCGATTGATGTGGGTATTGGGTGGGTATGCTGAATTTTGATTTGAATTGCTGCTGATTTTGATATGTGGGTATTGAGCATGCTGAATTTTGATATTTTGACTGATTTGTTGCTGATATTTCGACTGATTTGCTGCTGATTTTGGGTATGTTGTTACTGAATGTTGCAGCATGTTTATATTTTTAATTGTTGCTGAGTTCATTGTTTAGTTGTTGAATGTTGATATTAAAATTTTCATGAAGAGGATAGTTATGGAATACGTCTTGTAGTATTTTGATTTGTGCTTTTACAAGTTTTATCTTGATGGAAAGCGGTTCAGTTTCAGTTTCTTCATCAACTTTGAATTCATCATCAAGCAATGATCTCGCTAGAAAACATGGTGTGCAAGATAGGGTTAATAAGAGTAACTTTACTTGTAACTATTGCGGTAAAGTGATGAAAGGGAATGTTTTTTGCTTTAAACAACACCTTGCTGGTGGATATTCTTGTGTTACCAAGTGTCCTTTATGTCCGGAAAATGTTAGAGATGAAATAAGGAATTTAATGCAAAAAAAAAAAAAAACAGCAATAGCAGAGGAGAAAGAGATTCTTCCAAGAAAAGTGATTGATGACCATGATGACGACGAAGAAGAAGATTATCGAACAAATCTTTCTAAAAGAATTAAAGTGGGAACTTCTTCAAAGTCATCAACTATAAAGGGTCTGATGGACTTATTTTTGGCATCTAATTCCGAGAAAGTTGTTAGAGCAAGGAAATATGGGAAATAACAAACAATCAATAAGGTGTCCAAGAAGGAATTAAGAGAGAACATGCAGAGTCGTTGCTAGGTGTTTTTATGAAACTGGAATTCCTTTTAATACGGTCAATCATGAGAGCTTTCAAGTAATAGTTGAAGAAATTGCACAATTCGGCAGAGGATTCCAGTCTCCTAGCATGTATGAGTTAAGAGTACCCTTGCTAAAGAAAGAGGTTGATGACACGTTATTGATTGTTGGCGAGCACAATAAGGAATGGGCATTAAAGGGTTGTTCTATCATGTCCGATGGATGGCGTGATTATGTTGCTCAAAAAGAGATTATTAATTTCCTTGTGAACTCTCCAAATGGCTCAGTGTTCATCAAGTCTGTTGATGTATTTGAGATTGTGAAGGATGGTGAATTATTGTTCACCATGCTAGATACGATGGTTGAAGAAATTGGGGAAGAGAATGTGGTGCAAGTAATTACGGATAATGCATCGAAGTATGTCAAAGCTGGTAGGAGTCTTTTCTTGTTTAACTTAATAGTTCATTTATATTTTTTATCTTATTTATTAACTAAGAATCATATTCTTTCTTTTTTATATTTTCTAGGTGAACTACTTGAAGTGAAAAGGCCACATCTCTATTGGACTCCTTGTGATGCTCATTGTCTCGATTTAATGTTGGAAGACATTGGAACCAAAATTCCAAAGGTGAAAATTGCTTTGAAAAAAACAATGTTTATAAATGGTTATATTTATAACAATCACATTGGAGTGGTGAATATGATGAGGAGGTTCACGAATCAGATAAACTTGCATACGCCGACAATTACTAGATTTGCTACTTCTTTTTATCACGATTTCTCAAATGCACAAGCAAAGGAACAATTTGAGAAAGATGGTAACTTCGGAAGATTGGTTGAGTAGCAAATGGTCCAAAGAATGGGGTGGTAAGAAGATTACCGGTTTAACACTACCAAAAATTCATCATTTTGCGACCACAAAATTGGTTGCAAATCCGTCGCTAACTGCTATTTTGCGACGGATTTGCGATTAAAAACCTTGGTCGCAAAAACCTTGGTTGCAAAGTAATTTGCGACCAAAAATTTTATCCGTCGCAAGTTTTTGCAATGGATTTGCGACCAAATTTTTGGTCGCAAAATTTTGCGACTAAATATTTTGGTCGCAAATCCGTCGCAATTTTTGTACTTAAATTTTGTGCCCTGCGTTCAAGGAGGTTCGAACTCAGGACCTCCCGCACGCGTGATGGGCGCGTTACCACTGAACCAAACAATAATCTCATACATCATACGCACTAAAAAATATAAATATAAAAAAAGAAAGAACTTAGCGACAGATTCGCGACCAAATTTTTGGTTGCAAAATTTAGCAACCAATATTTTGGCCGCAATTCGGTCGCTAAATTTAAAATTTTATTCCGTCGCAATTCCGTTGTTAATCCGTCGCTAAATTGCGACCACTTTTTTTTTTGTCGCAAATCCGTCGCAAATTTGCAATTTTTTTGTAGTGTAATATTGCAAGATTCTTTTTGAAGGAGTGTACTTTATGCCCTTAAGTTGATTGGTCAATTGGTTAAAGTTCTTAGAATAGTTGATGGGGAAAGGAAACCTGCTATGGGTTATATTTATAAGGCGATGGATAGGGCAAAAGAGACAATTGCTAGTTCCTTTCAAGGTAAAGAAGATGATTACAAGAAGGCTTTTGAAATTATTGGTAAAAGATGGGAATGTCAATGGCATCGACCTTTGCATGATGCGGGCCATTACTTGAATCCTAATTTTATCTATGATGATCCAAGTATTGGGTCATGCTCTGACGTAATGAATGGACTATATAAATGCATGGCGAGGTTGGTGCCAGATGAAGAAATTCAAGACAAGATTGGGGGAGAATTAAGTCAATATCAAAATGCTACCGGTCTATTTGGTATACCGATGGCAATTAGGCAAAGAAAGAAAAAATCTCCGGGTACTAAAATCTCTAACTTAAATTATTTTATTATATTTTACAATATAACAACTTAATTGTAATTATTTTCTTTTTAATTAATAATAGTCGAGTGGTGGACGACATATGGAGCGGATACTCCACATCTCATGAATTTCGTCGTTCGAGAGCTTAGTCTCACTTGTAGTGCAACCGGATGTGAAAGAAATTGGAGTGTCTTTCAACATGTGAGTTGTCCAATTACATATTTATTTCTTACATACAATGTTTTTCTTTCATACTTACATTATCTTTTTAATAGTTGCATACAAAGAAGAGAAATCGATTAGCACAAAGTCGTTTGAACGATATGGTGTTTGTGGAGTACAATCGTCAATTAGCTCAACGCTATCAATTGAGGGACATCATTGATCCCATTCTCTTGAGTGAGATTGATGAGTGCAATGAGTGGTTGGTTGGAAGAAGGGAGGAGGATGACGATGATGACTTAGTTTTCGAAGATGACACTCTCACATGGGGTGAAGTTTATTGAGCTTCTGGAGCAGGGGAGCCTTCATATATGACTTGACTATCTTCAAGGGTGGTGGGAAATGATAGGACAAGTGCACCACGCAATGACAAAGGAAAAGGCACATCATCTAGTTCTAGACAACCTATAATAGATGAGGAAGAAGATCTTTGAATTTCTTCAGCAGATGAAGAAGATAATGTCGAGATGATTTGCATGGATGATGAAGAAGATGATTGATTTTTAGATGTTAATGGTTGAATGATTTATTTTGTTAAACCTTTCTCTATGTTATGTGAAGGCATGTATGGTTGGATTTTTAGTTGAACACTTGAACTTAAATATTTTAAGTTGGATGTTTAAATTTTAGTAGTTTTGCCATAATTCTATGTTTTATTTGTCATTTTGGAATTATTTGTTTAAGTAATAAATTGTGTATAACTGTATATGTAATTTGTACATATTTTTTTCGTTATCTTCGTTTTGCATACGTGAATCGTTCGCTTCGCTTCATCGCTTTGATTTTGGCCTTGTCGTTTCGCTTTGCTTTTCGCTATTTAAAACTAAGGCGATGATGCATCTGAACTAGAGCATCCCCACCGTGACGCTTTAGTCATCACCATGATTATTCACAATTTTCAGGTCAAAAGACTATTGGTGGACAACGGTAGCTCCGCAAATATCCTATTCCTAAAAGCACTTCATGAAATGCAGATACACATGAGTAACATCATCCCCATAACTACGACCCTGTATGGATTTAATAGAGAAGAGCAACGAACCTTGGGCGAGGTTATATTGCCCACTTATTGTGGGGGAATGAACGTCAACGTCAAATTCCTAGTGGTCAATGCCCCTTCAGCACATAATGCCATACTGGTAGGGGTGGCAATTTTCGACCCGACACGATAACCCGACACGAACCCGCACGATAATAATGGGTTAGTGTTGAGCCTTAATGGGTTTGTGTCAACCCAATAAGGACACAAAATTTTCGTGTTGTGTTCGTGTCGTGTTCGTGTTATCCGATAACGTATCGTGTTTTGTGTCATATTTGTGTCGTGTCGTGTTCGTGTTACCCACTAAGAAATTAATAAATAATATATTTAATTATTTTATTATTATTATTACTACTATTTTTTTCATTTATCAACCTAATTTAACAATTTTCACAGTTCAATATCGTGTGCGTGTCGTGTTCGTGTCAATATCGTGTTATCAGATCGGGTTCTTAACAGGTCAATATTGTGTTCGTGTCGTATCTGTGTTGTGTTCGTGTTTGAGGCTTAATGGGTCGTGTCGTGTCCGTGTCGAGCATATCCTTAACAGATCGTGTTCGTGTCGGACCTTAATGGGTCGTGTCACTATCGTGTCGACACAATAACGACCCAACACGCACGAATTGCCACCCCTACATACTGGGGAGACCGTGGATCCACGAGATAAAAGTCATCCCCTCGACATACCATCAGTTACTCAAGTTCCTAATCCCTCACGGGACTCACACGATCCGAGGTGAGCAAAAGACCTCCCGAGATTGCTATTACACCACTTTCAAATCAGTGTGTACCCAAGAACATCGGGTGGAAGGCAACACCACTACCAACCGACCAACCGTAAAGGAGCCGAAAGAAGTCAAAATTGATCCGAATGACCCCACCAAAAAAACCTTCAATGGAGTGGAGCTTGAACGGGGACTACGAAATGTCATCGTAGAATTCTTGAAAAGCAAAACACAGTCTTCGCTTGGTAGCATCGCGATGTAATTGGGATCGACCTATCGGTTATGACACACAGACTCCAAGTTGACCCCAACTACCGCCTAGTGCAATAGAGAAGGAGAAAGTTCGCAGCCGAAAAGAACAAAGCAATTGATGAAAAAATGCAGAAACTCCTAGAATTAGGGTCGATTTGGGAAATCCACAACCCTACCTAGCTAGCCGACGTAGTCGTAGTAAAGAAAAAGAACAACAAGAATATAGTCTACATATATATACTTTACTGACCTTAACACGGCATATCCTAAAGATCCTTACCCCATGCCGCATATAGACACGATTGTCAATGCAACCGCCAGCCATGAACTGCTAAGCTTCATGGACGCCTTCTCAGGCTACAACCAAATCAAAATGCACTCGGATGACTAAGAGAAAATTACCTTCATGACGAGCAGGGGCATCTATTGCTATAAGGTCATGCCTTTCAGCCTTAAAAATGCAAGGTTAATCTACCAACGATAGGAAAAATGATGAAAGTCACATTGACAACATGCTTGTTAAATTACTCAAAGTGACCGATCACGTAAAACACCTCGACGAAATGTTCCAGATCCTCGAACGTTACAACATGAAGTTTAACCCAGCAAAATGTTCATTCAGGGTATCATTAGGAAAATTCTTAGGACATGAGGTAACAAAAAGAGGGATAGAAGCTGACCCCACTCAAATACGCGCACAATCTAGGTCATTAAATATCCCAAATCATCGAAAGGTTACAAAGGATCACCGGGAGATTAGCCGCATTCAGTTGTTTCGATCCAAATATTCAAAAAAGACACATCCCTTCTTCCAAACTCTAAAGAAAGGGGCTCATTTCGAATGGACCGAGGAGTGTATGAAAGTTCTTGAAGAGCTTAAAACGTACTTGACCAATCCGCATCTACTGTCAAAGCCATATGAAAGGGAAATCCTGTTGCTATATCTAGCTATATCCGACCAAACCCTCGGAGCAATACTAGTAAGAGAAATCGAGGGCCAATAACATCTTGTGCATTATGCTAGTAAACCATTGTTAGATGCTGAAACGAGATACAATGTCCTCGAAAAATTGGCCCTGGCCGTAGTAACTACAACAAGAAAATTGAGACCCTATTTTGAGGACCATCTAATTAAGGTCATTTCGGCCTACCCTGTAAATACCGTATTTTTTAAAATCGATCTATTCGGGCAATTGCTCAAATAGGCCGTAGATATCGGATGATACGATATACAGTTCAAACCGTGCACCGCTATCAAATCATAAGTCTTAGCGGACTTCGTAGCTGAATTCACCATGGAACTGCAGGTAGAGGCGGAAAGAGAGATCACATCACTAAACTCCGACACATCGAACTCAAAATCTTGACTTTTGAGGGTTGATGGGGCCAACAATATCTATGGTAGCGGAGTCGGCCTAATGATAACCGACCTTCACAGTTAAACCTTCGAAAGAGTTGTGAAGCTCAGTTTTAACGCCACTAACAATGAGGCAGAATGCGAAGCCCTCGTACTTGATATTTCACACTCTGTATTTGTTTGCGTATTATTAGCATTTATAGTTCGTATTTAACTCACGATTATTGGATATCCATTATTTTCTCTAACCCGGTTCTAAAGACCTCAATCAATTAATTTTCAAACATCAACACGACTCGAGTTAAAAAAAATTCAAAAAGTTTTTATATAATTAATGGTCCATCCAAGAACAACCGAGTGCAACTCGGATGTGATCGAGCATGACCCGAGTATAAAGAAAACTCAAAATATTATATATAATTAATGGTCAACCTGGAAGTAGTCGGGTGTGACCGGACGCCACCCCGGTGCGACCAAATGCAACTTGGGTGCTACTGAAAGTTTAATTTATTCAATTTCAATATTCATTTGTCTATTAAAAAACCTAAAATATTTATTTAATGAATTGATTTAACATAATCATTAGTTTCAAATTAAATTTAAATTGATTTTAATGCAAAAATATGTACTTTTGACCATATTGGTGGTGTATTGTTAAGACTTTTAAAACCCAACAATTTTTTGCGTTCTAATTGCAAATCAAAGGTCATGTTATAATTACAAGTATTTGATAAATGTATTAAAATGAAAAATTAAACAAATATTATTGTAAAATTTGGGAGTAACCCAATATTTGAAAATTCAAATGTTTTTAATATTTAGTTTTGAGAAATTAAATGATGTATGATCAATAATACTTGTTGAGGTTCAAATCGTTACGAATACGAAGCCTCGGAAACTGAGTGTAAAATAACTGACAAGTCGATAAAAATAAACCAAAAATCTTAAAATAGACAAGGAAATAATAATCACGATTACGAGTAGTTGTAGCCAGTAATTTGTAATACCCCGTGTATTTATTTACCTTGTAAAGATCAATTGAATTAAATAAAGGGGAATTTCCTTCTATTTGAGAAGCATTTGAAATTTTGATTGGGATTTGAGAATTTAATTATGTTATTGAGTTTGGTTATTCTATAATCTTGAAGGAATTGTCAAGATTTATTGGAGGTATTATGGTGAGAATTGAAATCTTATACATTGGAGATTGATTTTTGGATGTATATACATGGATTGTTGGAGTTATTATGTTGGGAATTGTATGATAATTAAGTCATACTATATACATATTATGTATGTAATTGTAGGATGGAGTTATAACATTAAGGTTGGAGAATATATTATATTTCACTCATCATATATTATAAGCTTTTAGAGAGAGAAATTGTGAAAGTAAGCCCCAAAACCCTTCCACCCACCTATTCCCGTCAGACAACTTCCGGACAATTTTCCGGCCAACACCAGCCGACATCGGACCACCACCACCACCACCTTGTAGTACGTCTTTCAAGCTTCGATTTGAGTACTCGTGGGCTCCGAGAGGACGAAAAACGGCCGAGATATCGAAGAGAGAAGTTGAGGTGGGTGGTTTTGTGCGATTTTGAGTTTAATCGGTTGAATCTCATTTTTTCGACCTTGAATTAGTGTTTTGATGTTAAATTCGTGTTCCTTATATTATAGTGAACGTTCGGACACCAAGAGACTCGATTTTCCTCGCCGGAATCGCACCCTTCGCCGGAGAGAGAGAAATTTCCGGTGAGCTTTGTTCACCTCACGTTTTTGCATTCTAATTTGTGTTTGAAGGCTAGAATCGTGTTCTAGTGAGTCTAAGGATTGATAATATGTGATTGCATGTGTAATCGGTTGAGTAGATCGGGTTATATGTCGAGTTTCAGGGTGGAAACCGGCGAGTTCGTCGGAGAAGACGACGCGTTCCGAACGGGACGGAACCATTCCGCTCGGGACGCGTCGCGGCAAAATGGTGCAGGAGCAGGACACCATCCCGTTCGGGATGGGATGGTTCCGCTCGGGATGGAGCACGGCCAGGGGGAGAATTTTGTGAGTTGTCCATCCCGTTCGGGACGGACTCATTCCGTTCGGGACGGGCTGCGGCCCCTTTCTAAAAATGTGATTTTTGACCCGTTTTCACTCTATTTCGAGTTATTTCAAATTCCTAAGTTTAATACATGATTTTAGGGACATATTAAGGGTAAAACAAGTGTGATTCATGAAGTTGGAAATTAGAAATTGATTTATTAAGTTTGATGAGAAATTGGAGCATGATTAAGCGTGAGTATAATGATGGTTTATGAATTAAGAGTTGGGATATGACTGATATTGTTTACGAAAGGTTGAGGCTTATTGATCGAAGTTTGAATCATGAGGATAGATGGTGAAGTGTGTGTTAGTTGGAGTTTGTGAAGTAGAATTTGTCCTAGAATGTCCATCCTAATTAGTTGAATATTATTATGATTGTAGGAGACTGAGATAAAGGAGAATTTAGCTCAACCACATTAACGAGAAGACATTTGTTGGAAAAGCATACTCCAGGTGGGAATTATTTCAGTATAAAAATAAAATGCCTTTTCGAGCATCATGCTCAGTTTTTAAACGTGTGTGAAATTGTTTTACTTAAACTGATTGCTATGCATAAAATGGTTTTTACTCTCATAATTATCCTCCGTTGATTGCTAACAAAAAGAAAGCTGATTGGTGAGATGAGAACCAGATACTATAAGTACCTGAGCTAGTCCTATTAATTATGTGAAGAAGGTTAACAACCTCAAATGATTTGTGAGACAGGCTAAACAGCTGAGTGCTAAGTCCTGAAATAGTTTGTAAGATCGGGCTAAACAACTGAGTGCTAAGTCCCGAATGGTTTGTAAGATCAGGCTAAACAGCTGAGTGCTAAGCCATGAATGGTTGTAAAATCAGGCTAAATAGCTAAGTGCTAAGTCCTGAAGGTATACGGTGTGTGAATATATACCTCTTAAGTCAATCGAATCTCGATGCTAAATGGTCTGAGACTTGTGAATTATTGATGTCAGTAAGTTGGTTGGTTCATCTACTCCATATTAATTCATCGTAACCTGGGAATGACTCAGATTTACAATTACACAACAATCAAAGAGATATGTTAATATCGTAGTTAGCGAGCAAATGGAAGTGTTTTGGATGACATGGTTACTTTCAATAAAACCCCATGATCATCTGTGTGTGTGTGTGCATAGCTTTCATATCTATAACTGTATTTTTCGGGCATATTTCCACGGGGTACGAAAGTACTCAGCCCCTCGCGTTATTTCTAAAACGTGCAGGTTGAAGAGCAGGGATGGAAGAGCAAGGGTGTAAAGACGACGAAAGATAATGTATTGTTTTGGAAGGTCCTGTAATACGCATCTTCATATGCGTATTACCATCACGCTTGCACCCACTGCACCGCGCTCTGAAATATTTTCCTTCCCTTTTGTTAAATTGCTTTATTTTTAAAAAACGCTAATCGTCGTGCTTGTTTAATGTTAAACCAAGTGATTACTTTTATACTTCCGCTGTTGTTTTTAAATATTTAATTGTTGGAAAATATACCACCATGACTGTAACGTGCCTCGAAGTTGGGAAGGCTAATTGGGGGCGTTACAGAAGTGGTATCAGATCCAGAGGTTTTGAAACTATTCTGAATTATTTTGAAACTAATTTGAAACTGGTTTGAAACCGCTTCGAAAACTTCAAGTGTTTAAACTTTCTGGTTTTAAAAGTTGATTGAAGAGAATGCTCGTACTTTACACCCTACTCCATCCCGCGCCACCTGAGGTACGTTTAAAGTTTTTAAAAGTTCTAAAAGTTTTCCCCGCTTGCAATTTAAATATGATTTGAACCATTTGTGAAAAAAAAAACATTTGAGTATTTTCGAAAGTAATTTGAGGAGTTGAAGGAAATCAGTATTTAGGTGGAATAAGGAAGTTGAATTGTTTTGAAATTGAACTGAATTTGTGTTAAGCATGAGTGCTAACACTGATTGTAGAATGAAATGAGTTGGAGATTGTGAAGTTTGGAAACAAAATTTTGAGTTTGAAAAAAAAAATTTGTTTTTGAAAAGTTGGGAAATTGTTTCTTTCGGCACCTGTGAGGTGACCATTTTGAAAGTGTAATTCGAAATGAAGTGATTGATTCTTGAAAATTTTGCAAGCGTTGAAAACTTGTGTGTTGTGGGTGTAGGAGCTGGGCTCCAGCCACTTGTGTATTGTGGGTTTAGGAGCAGGGCTCCAGCCACATCGGTTTCTATGGGTTTAGGAGCTGGGCTCCAGCCACATCGGTTTGTATGGGTTTAGGAGCTGGGCTCTAGCCACATTCATTTTGTGGGTTTAGGAGCTGGGCTCCAGCCACATCTGTTTCTGTGGGTTTAGGAGCGGGGCTCCAACCACATTTGTTTTGTGGGTAAGGGAGCTGGGCTCCAGTGAGGTGGCCTCGTGAAAATATGATTCCAAACGAATGACTTTGGAAATGTATTATGCAAGCATTGTAAAATTTTGGTGTTATGCTTATAAGATGTGTTAAATTGTGAGTTGAATTGTTTTAAATTGAACTGATTTGGTGTTAAGCCGGAGAGCTAACACAGATTGTTGATGAGGTGATTTGAAGTCGTTGAGTTTGAGAAAGTTTGTGATTATGAAAGTTTGAAAATTTTCATTGGTTGAGAGAGTTTTGTTATTTCAAAAGTTGAAGGTGATTTCTATTTGGCACCTAAGAGGTGACCTTTCTTGAAAGTGTGAAATGAGTTTGAATTTATTGATTGATAATTGAAATAATTGCAAACATTTAAAATCCTAGAGTTATGGCCATAGATGTGCTAGATGGGTAATGAGCTGTAGGGTGGTATAATCTGATGTTGAACTAAAGGACAATTGGGACAGATCATGAATGGCTAATTAATTGTGAGCCTTGAAAAGACATTGACTTGGTTTGGGTGATTGATGTGAGTTGGTGTTATAAGAGTAGAGTGAGAAGATACCAGTGATAATTTGAACTTAGAATCTTGACTATGTTGTGAAATTGAAAATTTATGTGAACTGGAAAATCCAGTAATGGGATTGAGTGTGCAGAATGCACTAGGTTAATTGGTGTTAAGATGTACAGAATGTATACAGTAAGCCTGGCAGATGTAGTTAGACTTGAGTAAGTGTGTTAGCATGAGGATCCAATGGATCTCGGCATGGTGTGTTGGAGAATAATAATGCCACTGAGACACGGAGTCTTGGGTGTGCGAGTAAGTATAGAGGTGTTGTATTACGATGATTGATGGTAATTTTTGTGAATTAATGCTAGTTGTTCTAGGGGTGACGTGAAATAGCACCCATAGTTGACTGAATCTAGAACCTTGAGATTCTGATTGATTTGATATTGGTTAGTGTGGAGGTGGGCGACGTGAAACAACGTTTATAGTTTCAATTAAATCGAAAAGTATATACGTTATGTGTATCCTGGTGTAAGTGTGAACGAAGTATGGATCGCTACTCGCGGGCATGAGAATAGTGGTGCATGAAATGCACTAGAATTTGATCTTGTCTTTAGCACATAATTGAGATACGCTATATCGATTTTGTTGAATTAAGTACGAAGTACTGAAGATGATTATGATTTGTAAAGTTGTAAGGTGAAACATTACTTGATGAGAACCCAAAATTATTATGACGAATCTATAAGAAAAGTATCGATAGGTGGAAAATGTCTGACGAGTCATAAAGACGATAAATGAATGACTCTCATTGAAAGAAAGTTTTGTGTATGGAAATCTTTTAAGATTCTAATTGCAGTACGACGGAAACCGTAACGATATCGCTCACTGTTTTGGGATGTAAAGTAGTTCGGGAAAAACGTTGTCAAGTCAAGTGATGTCTTATGAGAATGTTGGATTGCCTTAGTATGTCCGACAAATTATTAGTACCCTATGGGGGAATAGTTCTCTTCAAATTTGGTACATTTTCTTTCATTACTCTAAACTATTGATTTGCGAGCCTTTGATCATCCTACTCTCTTCCAGTCCTGAACTAACTTTAAGACATTGTCCTATTTAATGTCCGAATTCCTTGCAATTGAGATGGAAGTTATTCGCAACATAGTGTTTCTCAATATAACTCCTTCTACACTTGATAAGTTGCGGAGTAATTTTGTCACGTTGGTTTTTGTGTTGCCAGCGCTTCGTATCATTCTTTGAACTAGTTGAAATTATGCCTTTGGTCATTTTGACGATTTCTCTAATCTTTAACCAAGTGTGATTACACCTTGACCTCATTCTCTCCCTTGATTGCTAACTTGTTCTTTAAATCAAGTACGTTCACTTCTTATTTTTCTTCATTGGTCTCTTGAAAATGAACAAGTTGTTCTTGTTCCTTTTTCCCAGTATGTTTATCTGTGTTCGTTCCTAGACTTGACTTCTTCCAGATGAGCATGCTCATTCATAAGCTATCATCAATCAAACTTTTGGATGTTAGTATGTCTTCTTTGTTCAGGCATACTCAAAAGAATTAATCCTTAGTAATTTACTTAATTGTTTCCTTGATCTCCGAGAAGACATACTATTTGTTGTAAGCTTATTGTTGGGATTCCTTCATGATATTTCAATTATTTTGGTTGTTTCTCCTAATTCGAAGGAAGCATATATATTTTTTTTATAAGTTATTGGCATGTCCATTTGCAAACGAGCATGCGTGACTACACTTCTTCATTACCTTCTCATCGCCAAATTATATCTATTTCTCAGGCATGCTAAATCGAATTTGTTCTCATTTATTTTGGTTGAAGTTAAGCATGCGTATTGAACCTCCTTGATGTTGAGTATATCATTTCGTTAAGCATGCAAAATTATATTTTGGTTCTCATTCGTCACTTGAATTGTATTCTTGAATCAAACATACGTAATCACACTTTCTGAATTGCCTTCTTGACCATTGAAATATACCCATTTCACAAGCATGCTAAGTCAATTTCGCTCTCATTCACTTGTCGAGATCAAACATGCACATTTGAACCCCCTTGTTGTCAAGAGTACCGTTTCATTAAGCATGCAAAATTGTTTCGTTCTTATTCACTACTTAAATCGTTGACTGTCTCTTTCGGATCAAGTATGCAATTTGTTGCACATTTTCTTGGGTTTCTTAAATACCAACATGCTATTCCTTGTTCAAGTATGTCTAAATTGAAGTACGTTCTTCATCACTTTAATGAGTTGTATGATTATTTCCTTCAATTCCTTGGTGTTTACCAACTGAAGAGAACCCTAGCAAAGGAAGTAGAGAATTTAACTTGGGACCGAGTTTAAGTCATATAAGGTTAATGGGTCAACGGACCGAGTCAATAGACTGCGTTGGGATTTTCACTTGGAGAAATTTTCCTTTGCGTTAATATTTCGAGACCAAGGAATGTCAGGAATGTATAAATTGTAAGAAAGGCAAGATCGTGGTAGAGGCCGAGGCCAAGAGAAAACAATCAGAGGAGAATTTGAGTGTATGCTCTTGGGAGCAATAAAAGATGAGGGCAACGTACGCTTAAAAAGTCTCATATTTTATGAGATAAATCAACTAATAAATTTAGCACGATAAGCTATTGACCATCATGGTGGTGGAAATATTATTTTATCATAATAAAATGGGTCAATTTTAATTTCACATTATTTTAGTTTTTTTTAATTAAAGTTTCGAATTCATAATTTTTTTTGGGAATTATTAATGTAAATGGTCCAAAAAGAGTAAAATGAGAATAAATCTTAAGATGAAGCCGTGAAACACAATGTCAACAAATACGGAACCTTTAATAATTCAATATTTGGTTGAAAAATTAAATCAAATCAACCTCCTACATACATGGAGAAAATGGGAGAGAGAGATGTTGATTGTATTCACATTACCAAAAGGAACATCACAATTCACAACCACCGTTCTTCTCCAACAAATTAAAAAAAAAATTAAAATTAAATAAAATAGACAGCCACCGTTTCTCCTTGATAGACGCTAGGAGCCTTATGAAACACGTGTTTTTAATAATTTTAGGGGAAATTAATAATTTTATTCCAATATTTTCATATACTAAGGTTTTTTTTAATCTTAATTTTATTTCTATCCCATGTATTTTCCGTTTAGTTTATTCCCCCGTATTTTATTTTGTCACAAAAAAAACTCACTTTCAAAAAGGGGGTAAAAATTACGGATAAAATAAGAATATGGGATAAAAATCCTTTCGGAAAATATTTGAGGTAACATTTAAGCATGAAATATAAATTTGGGAGAAAAAATCATAACTGAAATATTTGGAATAATTTTTTAATATATATTTTTTTTAAAAGATAAAATTATAAGTTCTTCTAAAAATTTAAAATAAAAAGATTTGAAATATTAAATAAATTGTCACACACTTCCACAATAATTTGATAAGTAGATCTTAATGAAGTAATTAAAAGAAATATGAACTGGTATTCAATATATAAGAGGTATAAACGAGTTAAATTTCTAAGATTTATAGTATTTGATTGATTAGCTGGTAAACAAACTTGCCTATTAATCAAATTAATTTGAAATACGAATATATTAACTATATAAAATTATATATTTTTAATACTTTAAATCATACTAAATATAATAAGTCTTTAATGAATGTGATATGTTTTATTAATAAATAATTTATTTTTAAAATATTTGGTAAAAATATTTAAAAACTCGTGCTAGAGAGAGGGCCAATCAATCATGGCTGACACAGTCCCCAAAGCCACCACAAAACATTCCCAATCTGTGCTACACCAAAAAGCTTTTACCCTTTTACAAAAGCTTATTTATTTATTATAAATATTATACATTAAATATACACATTGATAAAAAAAAACCTCAATATGAATGGAATAATATAACGGCCTTCTAAATTTACTATCAAATATTTTCAGGTTCACAAATGTAATCGAGTGTTGCAACTTGCAAGCATTGTAGATTATTTTATTTATAAATTAATCAAAGGCTTGTTTTATTTAAGAGTTGGTCTTCTCAGAGACGGTCTTACTATTTTTTTATTGTGTGACGGACCTCAATACATCATTTCAATAAGTTAAATACACCATTTCATTTTTTAAAAATTACATTTTTTGCAACAAAAAAATACATCATTTGCAATAAAGAAACACATCATTTCATTAAATTCGTCTCACAATAAAAATGGTGAGACATCATTTGCAATAAAAAAACACACCATTTCATTAAATTCGTCTCATAATAAAAATGAAGAGACCGTCTCATACGACAATTTACCTTTATTTAAAGCTAATTCGAATATAAGAATGTATATTTTATGATGCTCCCAAGTCGTGGATTTTTGCTTATTTTATTAAATCACATGCGTAGATTTATTTTGTCGAAATACATTATTTATATTCAGATCGAAATATTATATATATATATATATATATCTTATATTACTCCCTCCGTCCCACTCTATTAGTCCCATTTGCCTTTTTGGTCTGTCCCACTCTATTAGTCCAATTTCCTAAAATAGCAAACTTTTTCACACTCATCAATAAAATATTAATTCCACTACATTCACAAATATTGGTTCCTGTGCCAAAACCATATGGGACTAATAGCGAGGGACGGAGGTAGTATTTAAAACCAAAACTAATTAATCATAATAAAATGTTGGAAACTGTAGCACCGACTTAAACTACGAAATGGATAATATATGATTGAATATTATCATTTTAATCGATCCTATATTATTAAATTAGAGAATTTTATTTTTTTAATGATCACAAGAATACAAATAGTGGCATTGGGACTGGGAGCCGAGGGTTGGATCAAGCCTAGCCTTCTCTCTCTCATCACCTCAATAAATACGGATCCCTCTCTCTCTCTAAATTCGTCTACAAATGTTTCTCCATCTTCATTTACTTCATCGTTAGCCTCTTGCTCCACCGACGCACCGCCTAAAACCGTCTTTACCATAAATAAAATCACCCAACCAGCTGGTGTCGCCACTTACTGAGTTGGACTGGCAGTTTAGTGGATCTGACGGCGGCCGCTGCCTAACCATGTCGGCCGGGAGGTACATGGCGTACTCGCCGTCCCCATCCGCTCCTCACTCCCCTCACATCTCCGCCGCGGCCGCCTCCGCTATCGTCGAGCAAGAAAAGTAATTCTGCTTTCATGCTTTTCTTAATAACAACACTTTTGAATTAATTTTAACGCCAGATCTTGATTGCTTTAGTATTTTTGTTGTGATGAAGAATACTTGATTGAATTCGCTTAAATTCGGATTAGATTGATTTTTATTTTTTTTTTCTTTGTGATTATTGTATGGTCGTGAATGAATATTAATTGCTCACATCGATAAAATATATTGATAGCTTGTATGTTGTCTAGATAGAGCTGTTTATCCCAATAATAAATTGATAGCTTGCAAGCTGTGAAGATGGAGCTGTTTTATGTTTAGATTTTGCTGCTTCTTGATAACAACGGATCTAATGTGTGACGTTGACATGTGTATTTGTGGCATCTGAATCATTTCTATGTATGTGGATTAATTATGAGCTTGATTTGATCTGATTTAAGGTGAATTGATTATGTAGAGAATAGGTAGATGACTAGATGCATATTAGGACCAATCAATACGAAATTCTTATTGAGAAACTTATCTTTACATATACATGATCAATTGTTTGAATCAAACACTTTAAACTGCAGTAGTTTTAGTATTAAGTTTTTTGCTTGTTATTTGTAGCCCATCAACATTCTTGAACACACTATATCATGTTATCACTACTAAGGTTGTGTTGTTGCACATCTGACAGGTACCTTGCGGAACTGCTGGCAGAACGCAACAAGCTCAATCCTTTTATGGCTGTGCTTCCAAATTGCTATCGGTTGTTGAATCAGGGTGAGCATATGATTCATTTTATTTGAATTTCTTCTGTAAAATAAGTGTGAAAACTTTTGTCTTCTTTTGTTCGTTATATGGAGTGTACTTCTGTATTGCCTACAAGGTTCTATATACTGTTACTGCAGCGTCTGCATAAAAATTGGCAATTCTCCACCTTATCAAGACACCGTAAGGGCCATTTCAGATTCTGTGTGCTTTTGAATTGTGATGGGTCAAAATAAATGAGAGGGGGAGGCAGTGGGGGATTGGGCCATTGGGGTAAGTGAGGTTGATTCGGGACAAAAAGTTGGTCATGGATATATTGTTGATGCCCCGTTGGCATTTTGTTTTGAGATTGCCCTTACGGTCCTAGTGACACATCTGTGTCGTGATCTTTATTTTTACATTTTATTGACTCGGTTCCTCACCTCACGAACCTATAATTTCTTTTTTTCAAAGACTTGCCTGTCTGTGGCCTTTTGTCGGAATTCATCCTTTACACAGCACCTTAGATTGCATTTAGGATTGTTGCTTAATGGAAGACTAGTTTGGAGGATTATAATTCCTTAGTTAATTTTATAGCAAATGTTGGTTTGTGGGTAGTGTTCTGGAATCACCTTGTTGCTATCTTTTTTTGTGGTATTCCCAGAGGAAATAGCATCACTATGTGCTGCAATCTACAATTAGGATTCAACTTGGATAAATGGGGTCTCATGAACTGTGACTAACAGTAGAGTGAAAGAACTTCAGAGATATATTATTGGACATTTTTATGACACTTATTGAACATCTTTGACATCACTGGATCTCCTTTTCTTTTCCAGAAGCTTAACTAACCAGTTTAACAGTCCGTGTAGTGTCCATATTATGGTGACTGCTCACTAATTTCTTAACAAATGCTAACTGGTACATCTTATTCTTGGAAATTGACCTTTTTGAAGCAGAAATATTGCGTGTAACTACACTGTTGGGGAGTGCATCAGTTTTAGAACAAAGTGGGCTTGAACATGCTAGCCTTCTGGCTTCAGGAGGAATATATTCAAATGGAGGAGCTAACATGAACAGATGGGCATCACCATTTCAATCAGAAGTATGGGTACTAACCATTAACATAACCTTTTGTTGATCTAATTATTTACTGTTTCAACTTTCACAAGATCTCCAAATTTTTTTACTTTCTATACTAACTTTTCGTCATCTGGTTTTTGGTGTTCTTGAATTTAACCTCTCGTGATAGGTAGTTTGGAGCTAACAACTTCAAGGTTGATTTATACTAATTGCAGTGAGTGTCAAATACAGAAGTTTATGGATTAGCGTTTTTATGTTGCAATGACTTGACTACCTATGTGTGGTTTATTTAAACCAGGTTTTGCTTGGGTTATAACTTAAACCAGTCCACTTTTGCTGTCTTATTACACCAATACTATCACAGGATAGTTACTTATTTTGCTTTAATAAAAATAATAGCATAGTTATTTTATCTGAGCTATTGACTTCTAACTGATTAACCTATACTCTTGCTAACTAAGTACTATAAATAGTTTCATTTCACACAGAACATTGTGCCTATCCAAGTGTGGCTATCGATTCGACATGAAGTTTTCGACTCACTAGATCTCTGTGGTGTATCGTCATCTACCTGTGGGTTGATGTGCCTTGGATAAGAATCTATTCTTTATTTTCTCTTGTATTTTTATGTTCAGGCTTTTATAAGCTTTTTAGTTTATTTTCACAGTTCACAGTTTCATTTAATTCAGAAAGATTTCAAGTTGCAGCATTAAATTTCACAGCACCATCCCCGGAGAAAGGGACGCAATCTCTGTGCTTTGTTTCCTGACAACATATGAAATTATAACGTGCAGATGTCAGGGTTAATGCAGTCATCTTCTGCACCTACCTGGCTTGGTTCCCAAGGTAGCTCATCTGGTCTCATAGTCAAGCGAACAATCAGGGTTGATATTCCAGTTGACCAATTTCCTAATGTATTAATTCTCCTCCTCGTCTTAGTTCTTTCTCTATCTAATTTGTTGCCACATTTTACTCATGCTTCTTATGTTCGGTATTGCAGTATAATTTTGTTGGGCGCCTCCTTGGTCCTAGAGGCAATTCTCTGAAGCGAGTTGAAGCAAATACTGAATGTCGGGTTCTGATTAGAGGGCGTGGCAGTATCAAGGATCCAACAAGGGTACATTAAATATGCATTTACCACTGTTCTAGAATTGAGTTATTGTTCTGTAGAAGTTTTTCATCTTCAAATCTTTCAACCCCTACAAATTTAGAAGTGCATTATGAGTAGAATTGATTTCCATCAAATTCTTCTTTGCTCGTGGAATCAAGTATGATTGAGAATGACCTAATTATGCATGATAACCGATTATTTTACTACTTAAGGGGGTTTATTTATATCATATAAGATACCAAATCTAAATTTATAAGCAACTTGGAACATAACCCTGCATAATGGAGCTCAACTCCAAGAATTGGTAGTTTGTGCCATTTGAATAAATAAGATAATTGGGCAGATGCCTGTAATGGTAAATTATAAAACGAGATGTCCACATTTGAAGGAGATATCCAAAATAATATCCTAGTTTAATAATATGTTGGCTTTATAGAACTTTTTAAAACATCTTAAAAGCTCTTAACATCCTGTTTAGATAAGAAATAAGACCTATGAGCACTTTTTAAGAGCTTGTATGCTCTTTTTTCTTCAGCTTGTAGTGTATACTATCATCTTTAGTTGCAGTCGAGTTGCTAAAATCCCTTCAAACTAGGAAGTTAAAAGTACTATCCTACTAATCATAATGTGCTGTCATACTTGATCTGAAGGAGGAGATGATGAGAGGTAAACCAGGATATGAGCACCTTAATGAGCCACTTCACATACTTGTTGAGGCGGAACTGCCCGTTGAGATCATTGATAGCCGTCTAATGCAGGCAAAAGATATACTCGAAGATTTACTCAAGCCTATGGTAAATTTCATGCACCATGCTAAACTATTCCACCGTTTTCCATATGATATTTTAACACATTCCTTCTTCTCACTTATCTTTTTTTACTTTTAAATCCCAATTTCCATCGACTCTTCACGTTGCAACGCAGGATGAGTCTCAAGACTTCTATAAAAAGCAGCAGCTGCGAGAACTGGCTGTGCTCAATGGCACACTTAGGGATGATGGCTCTCAAATGTCTGGCTCTGTATCACCCTTCAACAACAGCCTTGGAATGAAGCGAGCAAAAACCAGGGGGTAATATATATATTTATATATGGAGTTGAATATCTTCCAACTCAGACAGCAGTTCCTATAGCACAGGTGTTGCTGTGCCCACCGATGCCTGTCGCAGCCATCGGGCCACTGGTTTGTCGAGTGTCTGGTTCTAACCTGTCTCAATATAATAAATATGAGTGCTTTTATTATACTTGAGGAAGATTTAATATTGTGGTAATGGATGCTATTGGTGAGGGTTTTGAGTTTGTCTGCTGCCAGGGCAGTTTGGTGAGGGAGGGAAGTACTCTCCTCCCCCTCCAAAATATCGTCGTCGTCATCTTCGTCGTAATAATTTTTTATTTGTTGGTAGCTCAAGGTTGTTTTGGTAGTTTGTGAGGTTTGTATACTAAGGTGAGACCATAGTACAATTTGTTTCCAATTGAGGAAAAGGTCCACCCACTAGGTGAATTCATGAAGCAGTAAAACACTGATGTCTGTTATAATTTTATGGTTCATGTTCGATATGATTATATTCTTGTCCTAGTTGTGTTGCGACATTGGGAATTTATTTTTTTGTCGTCGCATCTGGACTAGAAATCAAGAGATGAATCATACAAGTTGTAACTTTTTTGGGAGTCTGAATTGTTGGTTTAATATGTGTGACATTTGAATCACCGTCTTAGATGCTGCTAAGTGTTATATACAGTTTTCAAAATGATATTTAATTGGTCCTTTTTTTTGTTTTTGTAATAGCATTTCGAAAACAAAAAAGATAATTACAAATAAGTTTTTGTTTTATAGTCCACTTTGATCTTGCACGTTTGTCAAAAATTATTTAATATTAAAATAAACTTTTAATATTATCTTTATTTAAAGTATTAATTAACTTCTCATTTTTATAATATTACATCTAATATTTTCATTTTTCAAGATTGATGGATGTAATGATTAACCCTATAAAAATAATACTAAATATAGAAATTAGATTATATAATTGAAATACTTTAAAATAGTAATCCGGATTATATAATGTAATCGGAAGGAGTAATATATTATAATTAATGTTTAATGAGTCCAAAAATGATGCCTCGCCAATACAGTTAAAGATGTAAATTAATTAAAGTTGTAGATTAATTAAATTGTTTGTGATAATGGAATTTTAATTTTGTAAGAGATACGAGGTTGTTTTGTTTGTGTGCGAATATTTCTCAAGTTAGTCAAACTTGTTATTCATAGTATATGAGCCGTAAATAAGTTTGTTAGCATGAAATATATTATACTTATAAAGTTAATATTTGTATTATTTAAAAATAATAATAATGGTGAAATTTTAATTAGTGTTTTAATTATTACGGGTGATAATTGTACAGATGAGATCCTTCTCGTGTCAATCCGTTAAGGTTAAATTTATATCCATTATAAAAATTTGCATTTGTGTCCAATTCATTAAACTCAAATTTATATCTACACAAATTCGATTCGTATCCGTTAAAAATTCAATAAGTATTCAATCTGAATAATCTGTTATGAATTTAATCTGATAATGATCCGATAATCGAATTATTTTAATAAAAATTCATTTCAATAAATATAATTATAATTCAATAGAAATTTGATAGGATAATACAAAATATTCATATTTAATAGTTCAAAACATGTATTGGATAAATAAATAAAACTACAACTTCATTTGAAATTAAAATTTTGAATTAAATATCCTAAGATATATTGATAAATTTTAAATTCAAATACTAGTGGTCAAACTTGCTCATTTCTAAACACTGATCAGTCCTTCACCTTAGTTGTCAATACTCCATTTACAATTTGAGAGAGAGAAATATTAACTAAAACTATAAGATTTATAACAATTAAAATAAATTATAGTAAATACATTTCATCTATCATAGTGAAATTGCAAGAGTTGAGAGAATGAATGAGAATCTACAATATTTTCATCAATATATAAATTTAAGATCTCACCAGGTAGTTAATCGATTAATACAACTTAATTGAAAACTTGAAATTGAGAAAAAAAAATTTATTAAATCTTGATAGTAAAATAAAATAAATATTAAAAAATATAATGAATAATAGATAAATAAATAAATTTTTAGGTGGTGAATTAAAAAAAAATGGGAATTGTTGAGGTTCGATTTCACGAGAAAATGGAGCCCTTAGAACTTTATTAGAAAATCGCAAATAATAACGATAAGCAAGAAAAATAACGACAAATAAATGGCAAGAATGGACGATGATGAACGAAATAAATTTAGTTTATTGGCGTGTAAATGAGACGAGAATTTGGCAGCGTTACAGCTTGATTTTGCTATGAGAGAATGAATACAAAAAATGAGCCTCCTGCCCCTATTTATAGACAGGATAGGGGTAGGCAGACAGCAGCTAACTCTACGCGTTGAGCTGCAATGGCTCGCCGCGAATATCGGACCGGTTGCGGGTTTTTCGGGGGAAGTTAGAGCTCCAACGTTCGGGCGCCGCAAGCGAGCTAGGGTTTCTCTCCCTGGACCGTCTTAACATCGACCCGATTAGCTCCTCGATGGCGAGGCGCTCCTGTCCTTCGCAGCGAGGCCTTGACTTAGACAGATTTCAGTATCTCAATGGTTTTGGTGAGCCAGTCTTCTGGGCTGGACTTGTCTGCTTCCTCGCCACCGACCTTTCATCGTGCTCGATATCGAGGAGCTCGGAGGGTCGGTTCCGACCCCTGGACTTAGATGATTCGGGACTCTTGAAATGATGCTCTGGTTGTTGGGGAGCACGTGGTCGCCGAAAATCCCGCAGGGGTTGCTTCCTCTCCTCGGTGGTGAGCTTGTCTCCTCGGTTGTGAGCTTGTCTCCTCGGTGATGAGCTCGTCTCCTCGGTGATGAGCTCGTCATGGTCGATATAGAGGACAAGTTGGGGTCGACGTTGATCCCATGTCTTAGGCGCTTTTGTGTACTTCCTTCACTTCAGGTGGGCCTGTAACTTTGGGCTGACGATTAATTGGGTCGTTGAGCTTAGTGGGCTTGGGCCTCGGGGCCCAGCCCCAACAATAGCCCCTTTTGATTGTAGGGTCTGTTCGGGACAGGCCGTGGAATCAAAACTTCGAGTTAGGACTCGATACAGAGTGCAAAAATTCGAGGTACTTCCTGAGAGAGTAACTCCACCAGGGAGTAGCCGGGATACTACTCCTGGTCAATACGAAGGTTCCGGGGAAGCGCAAGCGTATGACCGTGCGGGGAATACCGGGGTATTGCCCCGCGAGCTAAAGCATGAGTCCGGGGGTCACGCGGGTTAGAATCATTCCGGAGAACGTTCTCTTGCACGGAGCAGTGCTCCCATGCGTGCACTCTGTTTGGGCTCCGTAGAGCGCTAGCGGGGTGAGTTATAGCGGATCGTGGGACACCTGGTGAGTTCCCGTGGGGAGGTCTCACGTTCCCGTAGAGGGTGTCGATCGCGTTATAGTTCTCCCTGCTGTGGGGTGTTGCTGCTTGAAGTTTTCTTAAGCGGGTCATGCATGAGGCATTTTACGGGTCTATAGCGACCCGTTGAGCGTCTCGATGTCAAGGCGCTCTCTCTGGAACTTTAAATTTTGCCGCCCCTGGAGTGGCACGATCGTAATTTCTCGGGGGCGAAGTTGGGACGCGAACGGTTTTTCTGAATATAAACCCGCACGACTTCATACTTCGTTATTGTTCCTGATACACTTTGGATTTTGGTTGTATGATATCCACTTAGCATATTTTCCACATTTCACTGTTTGTATGTTGGAATTCGTTGTACGCTTGTTTATTGCCTTGGCTTTTATTCATCAACTTGGACCTCCTCTGTCGGGTGAGCGGGTCGATATAGAGGAGCATAGGGGGTCGGTGTAGAGCAGTCGAGCACGTCGATGTCGACCCTCTGACTTAGCTGCGAAACAAGCGATGAGAGGTCAGGTTGGGCAATGCCTAGGCATCGCCCCTCCGACGCTCAAGTCAGTAAAGGTGTTATGAATAAATAATGATAAAATAATATGTAAAGACAAAATATAAATGTGCGTATCTGTATACTAATGATAGTATTTCTTCAAGTGTTTGATGTTCCAACTGTTCTGCACCCTTCTCCCTTCCAATGCTTCAAGCTGGTAAGCCCCGTGCCCTATTACCCTAGACACCTTGTATGGGCCTTCCCAGTTAGGGGCTAGCTTTCCTGCTCCGGACTCTTTCGTGTTTTGGAACACCCTTCTTAGGACTGGGTCTCCTTCTTGGAAGCTTATGAGCTTTAACTTCTTATTATAGAACCTTTCTACTTGAAGTCGTCGCCGGGAGGCTTTGACTGTAGCGTCCTCTAGTACCTCGAGCTAGAGGAGCTTCCTCTAGGTCGACCCTCTCGGTGCTGACTGGCGAGCTCATAAGCCTTCTGCTCGTTCAGACGCGCGATGCGGCTCGGCTCGTCCTCTTCCCAGTTAATCTCAGCCCAGGCCTGCGAGAGGACCGAGTCCATGTCGTAACAAGGGTGGCTAGTCAAGTCACGATAGAGCTTCGAGGACACGTCTAGGCCGTTCTTAAAAGCGAAGACCGCAGTAAGAGGAGGGCAGTTCGGTAAAGAGGCGAGCTCCTGGTTGAAGCGCCCCACGTAGGATCTCAGAGACTCTCCCTTCTTCATGCGTATGCTGTTGAGCGCATCGGGGTGCTTGGCCACGCGTCGGCAGTTGGAGTACTGCTTTCTGAAGGCCATATGGAGTTCCGAGAACGTCGAGAAGGAGCTCCTCGGTAGGTTGACGAACCACTGGAGGGCTGGTCCAGTCAGACTCGCTCCGAAGCTCTTGCACATGGACGCCTCGCGGAGGTTGCCTGGGATTGAGGTGGTCAGTATCTTCTGCTTATAGAGGGCTATGTGGTCCTCCGGATCAGTCGTCCCCTCATACAGCTGGAACGAGGGCGGCTCAAACTCCGCCGGGATATCCGTGTTGGTGATGTCAGGTGTGAAGGGCGAGTCGGCATAGCTGTCACGTGGTATCAGCATCTCTGGAGGGATGATCCCCGGGATGCGGCAAATGAGCTTCTCCAGTCCAGCCATTCGTGCTTTGAGACGCCTCTCGTACTCGCCCCGTAGCTCCTCGGTGGCGAGGCGCTCAGTCGGTTGGAAGGTCTTTGCTCCCAAAGGACCACGCCCGAGATCAGACGTTGCAGGCGTGTCAAGGTCGATCGCCTCCTCCAAGTCGTGGGCCAAGTTTTTGCGAGGATCCGACGACTTCTCGCTAGTAAGCGGCTCATCGACGACGGGCTGCTTTTTGAGCGCCTTCTCCTTGCGAAGCTGCTCGTTCTCCTTCCGCAGGGCGTGGTTAGTGGCGTGTAACTCCATGATTCTAGAGTCCGTCTCCTTCGCGCAACGCCGGTTCTCCTCGGCCTCCTCAGCAAATCGCGTCAGGATAGTGTTTAGCATCTCCGGAGGCACGGCCTGGGCGCCGCCGGTTTGCAGGGTTCGTCGCACCAGCTCGTCGATAGGGACGAGGTCCCTCGACGTAGAGGAGCCCGGTGGGGGAGCCCCAGCCGTCTTCCCCATTTGATTTCCAGCTTTCTCGCTATTACCTGCCATTGAAACAACGAAGAAGTAGTTCCAAAGGCCCCATGGTGGGCGCCAAATGTTGAGGTTCGATTTCACGAGAAAATGGAGCCCTTAGAACTTTATTAGAAAATCGCAAATAATAACGATAAGCAAGAAAAATAACGACAAATAAATGGCAAGAATGGATGATGATGAACAAAATAAATTTAGTTTATTGGCGTGTAAATGAGACGAGAATTTGGCAGCGTTACAGCTTGATTTTGCTATGAGAGAGTGAATACAAAAAATGAGCCTCCTGCCCCTCTTTATAGACAGGATAGGGGTAGGCAGACAGCAGCTAACCCTACGCGTCGAGCTGCAACGGCTCGCCGCGAATATCGGACCGGTTGCGGGTTTTTCGGAGGAGGTTAGAGCTCCAACGTTCGGGCGCCGCCAGCGAGCTAGGGTTTCTCTCCCTGGACCGTCTCAACATCGACCCGATTAGCTCCTCGATGGCGAGGCGCTCCTGTCCTTCGCAGTGAGGCCTTGACTTAGACAGATTTCAGTACAATGGTTTTGGTGAGCCAGTCTTCTGGGCTGGATTTGTCTGCTTCCTCGCCACCGACCTTTCATCGTGCTCGATATCGAGGAGCTCGGAGGGTCGGTTCCGACCCCTGGACTTAGATGATTCGGGACTCTTGAAATGATGCTCTGGTCGTTGGGGAGCACGTGGTCGCCAAAAATCCCGCAGGGGTTGCTTCCTCTCCTCGGTGGTGAGCTTGTCTCCTCGGTTGTGAGCTTGTCTCCTCGGTGATGAGCTCGTCTCCTCGGTGATGAGCTCGTCATGGTCGATATAGAGGACAAGTTGGGGTCGACGTTGATCCCATGTCTTAGGCGCTTTTGTGTACTTCCTTCACTTCAGGTGGGCCTGTAACTTTGGGCTGACGATTAATTGGGTCGTTGAGCTTAGTGGGCTTGGGCCTCGGGGGCCCAGCCCCAACAGGAATAAACAATGAAGAACTAAGAGATTTTTGTTTTTTTAAAGATAACTAATATACCAAAATCAATTAATTAATAATTATATCTAAAAAATAAATAATTTTATCAATTTATTAATGGATATCCGTATCCAATCTGATTTTTGTTTCCTTATTGTGTCGATCAGATAATGATCTATATCTCATAAGTCTCAATTCGTATCCATTATTATCGTGTGAATTATCTGATCGGATAAAAAATTACCACCCCTATTAATTACTATAAAAAATAAATTATAATATAAATATGACATTTTATAAACAAGATAACGAATATTTTGAAGGCTGAATATTCAAATATACTCTAAAACTAACATACTTTTTAAATTTTAATATAAATTATGAATTTCTCAATTAATTAATCAAACTATTATAAATTATATAAATATGACATCATAGAGAATGGATCATGTAAAAAAAATTTCCCTGTGAGAAAAAAGAATGAATCGTGTCCATCAGATCTAAATAAATCAATGGTTGATATTGAATCAAGCAACAACTAAAACGCAATCAAACAACAAAATAATCAAGCAACAACTAAAGCACAATCAAGCAACAACCTGAATACAATCAAACAATGTCGTAAATACAATCAAGCATCTTTCTCGCTTTCTCACGTTAAGAATTTTCTCACAGGATCCGCTCTCTGACATCATATATATTTTCAATAACAAAAAGTTAATTAAACTAATCAAAATTTTATATCATTGAATATAGTGGTACTTAAATAATTCTATCATTTAAAAAAAAATCAGAAGCCTTGAAAAACTAAATAAAGTGGTACTTAATTAATAATCATTAAAAAACATTATGTCAACAAAAGCCTTGAAAATTGTTTTTTTAATCACCACCTCCGGCAATTAGAGAGCTGAAGCAAAAGATAGTTGATATTACTAAATTGAAGATAAATAAAGAGTTGGTATAGACGCGGAAACGCACGAAAAAATTAGTTTTCGCGTGCCCAACTGGATATAGGCTGTCTCCGCGCTGCATGTTTTTTTTTCTTCATTTATTAATTTATTTATTTCTCCCACCTTTTCATTCAATCTATGTCCGCACCCAAATCCGTTTTTCCCAGCTCATTTACTGCAGGAATCTAGAGAGAGAGAGAGAGAGAGAGAGAGAGAGATCTGCAACAGAACTACGGT
The DNA here is from genome assembly GCA_026898455.1 of Plectranthus barbatus. Lineage (NCBI taxonomy): Eukaryota > Viridiplantae > Streptophyta > Magnoliopsida > Lamiales > Lamiaceae > Plectranthus > Plectranthus barbatus. The sequence goes on from JAPKLW010000510.1 coordinate 114,983, forward strand.
TACGCCTCCGAAATCAATATTTTGGCGACGATTTTATGGATTTGTGGCCGAACCTAGTGATTTAACTGGATCTGGAGGAACCTCATTCGTACAAAAAATGCTGAATTTGAGCCAGATTAAGTTGTGTTTAATTCTGCTTCTCGGTCTCTCGCTTTCAGCCTCTCTATCCGCTTCCACTCGCATTTCAGGTTTTTGCGGTTTAATTCGTTTCGGTTTGAGGTACTGTGTTTGCCGGTTGGGATTATCTTCTTGCCGATTGGTGATTTTGTTTCGTTTTTAACTGATGCAGACGGTGTATTTGGATCTTCAGTTTTGAGTGAGAGGAGGCTCCTTCAAGCTAAGAAACGTAGGTTCTCTCTCTCTCTCTCTCTCTCTCTCCGGTTTTTAATTGTTGTATTTAGATTTTTCTATTGATGGTAAATTTGTCAAATTCGAAAAATCTGCCGGTTGTATTTACCTTTTTCATTTTGTTACACGAATCCAACTTAACTTTTCCGAGTTTGGAGATTGCAATCCATACTTAATTTTTGGCCATAGACTTTTTTTGGCATATCCATCATCCAATAAATCGTTGACATTATGAATCATTATTTAGGAATGAGGTATTTATGTTTTGTTGGGGGAGGAAAATGTCAGCGGTTATGATTGATTAGCCCTCAAAAAATATTGTATAATTTGCCTAGTTTAATTAGGTTTTGTGACAAATCAAGACTTGAATGTCACCATACTTGCATCAATTGTATTGAACTTGGCTCACATTTTCATTACTCTGCTGGAGGAGGTTTAGGAAAAAGGCACATTTTATCTATGTTTGATTTTAACCTCACTGAAATAGATCTAAATTGCTTTAACTTTTTGGGTAGCCCCTGTGCATAGTCAAGATCTAATAGGTTGCATCTGAAGGGTGTTTATAGCTCTAGTTAAAGGCATTAATGCCACCTGCCATGGTTGAGTCCAGCTCTGTACATTCTTGATTAGAAAAATCTGTTTTTGAGATTATGCATGTATTGAAATCCTGCTCCTTAACTTTCCTTCCCAAAACCTACTAATGTTGATGAATCATGCAAAGCAATAATAGAATGTTTGATATATTTGTGATTGTTGGAGCTGACTGTTAACTACTTCACATTCACACCACAGCATGCCCTGTAAACTTCGAGTTTCAGAACTACACTATCATCACCAGCAAATGCAAGGGGCCTAAATACCCACCAGACATGTGCTGCTCAGCTTTGAAAGAATTCGCTTGTCCGTTTGCGGATGATTTGAACGAGTTGTCGAATGACTGTGCTACGACCATGTTCAGCTATATCAACCTGTCCGGGAAGTACCCACCGGGGCTGTTTGCCAGCGAGTGCCGTGAAGGGAAGCCAGGGATCGAATGCCCTGCTCCACCTCCGGGGTCTTTGCAATCAGAGAAATCGAATGTAAACAGTGGGAATCAAATAAAATCTAATTTGCTGCCTGTTGCTGCACTCACCCTCATCTTGTGTCGTCTGTTTGTGTGAAGTGGCTCTCTCTTGTATTCTTTTGTTGTGTTTATTGTAAGATTCAAAGGATAAATTTATATGTTTGTAATAGCTTTTTTATTGATGAGAATTTATTCGATTTCATATCATCAAAATTTTGTGATAAATCAATCCTCTTTCTCCTTCTCGTTGAGCACTTCTATCACAATTCTCACCTCAATCATCATGTATCTAAACCTTTCTTCTAATACCACTCAAATGTAGCTCTGATACCACTTATTACAAATCAGGTATTTTTGTTAGTTGATTAGCAACACCATGCAGCCTTAGCATATGTTTGAGCAACCTTCCCCATGTTGAGATTAAAATTACCAATCTAAAATCACCAATCAAATCAAGCAATAACAACAAATGAGCCAAATAAAATAGACACGATAATTTTTATATGGAAAATCCTTCAATGAAAAGTAGAAAATCACGGGACTTTAAGCCACTTAAATCATCTATTGTATTCAATAATGTGTACAACCAAATCCTCTATAGATCAACAAGACTAGAGGCACATCATCATCATCAAGATCAACCACACAAGATCTTGCTATACAAAAAACGCATCAAGAAACATGGGGAAGTAATCAACCCCCCCCCCCCCCCCCAAAAAAAAAAAAAATTTGATTTAGTTCTCTCACGATCAAACTAACTTATAGTGCTAAAAACTGATCTTCACCATTCAAAATAAAGCCGAGTGAGTCACAAACTGCTATTAAATTTTTGTTGGTAATTCGGGTCTTTGTTGTAATTTTTCGATGTGAAATATTTAATTTTGTCGAAATTAAATATTATCAAATTAATCTACGCGGCGAGTAGATGATCGTGGTATATTTATTTTCTCAAAACTGAATTCCAGTGAGTGAGAAATGAGTTCACAAATGACACGGATGGTGGGATTATTACATAAAGTGGATATGTATTAAATGAAGTGTCCCACATTGATTAATTACATTAATTAATCCATGTTTATAAACCTTAATGGTTGAGGTGTGTAATAACAAGGTGTGCAGTATATGTGGCACCCGGTGGCGTCCTCGCGCGGCACCCGGTGGCGTCCTCGCGCGCCGCCGCTGGCCGAGTGCTGAGCACCCGCGCCCGTGCCCCAACCCCGATCCCGGTCCCAGTCTCGGTGGCGGTCGCAGTTCTCGACAATTGATCTTTGGGCCATTGGGCCTGGCTTAGTCCGCTTGTGCCTTATCTTTTTGGGCACTTGAAGTCAGCCTACGGGCTCGACATGTGGACTGTCGATGTGGCTGGTCCAATCGACGTGGTGCACACGGAGCATGTGACGTGGCTGACGAGTCAGCGCACGTGTTTAAATGCTTGTCGAACGGTTTTCACGTGCATAGGAGCTGTCTCCGGTCCCCAAGACATCCGACAAGAGACAAGCACCACATAGCCAGATACTGCATTTTTATTCTCATATTGACTTTTTCATTGCTTTTAAGCAACTCGGTTTCACCTCCGTTCAGTTCGTCGAAGTCTTTTCGATTGTGATGTTGCCTCGTAAAGGATGAAGCCGATTTACCTTTGGGGACAATCGTTGATTAACGAGCACTACGTTGACGAATTCGTCTTGCGAGAAGAGAGCACTACATTGACAAATTCCTTGTACTAGCAATACTTGCAGTTCTCTGTATTCAAACTTGCATCACTAAACATACTTTTGTTGCAGTGTTTTCAGTCTTGTAACACATATCACATTTTCCAACAAGTTTCATGATGATACAACGGTACAAATTCCGATCACAATTGACATTTTTTTTTCTGCAGCTGCTACAGTGAAATATGAAAAGGAGGGTTTTGAACTCTTTTCTTTATCTTTCTTTTTTCTTCTTTCAACTTTTTTTTAAATAGGTATACATTAATTTTATACACACACCTGATACACCCAAATATCCTCGCGAATCTCGAACCTATAATCTTTCAGCCACAAATAAGATATTTTAACCATTACACTCCGAATAAAGGAACTTCTTCTAACTAATTTCTCGCCTGTTGTTGTCTCAGGTGACGTCTCTAAAGGGCTAATAATAAGTCCATTATGGTCGAAGCCCAAATTGTATGTATGGCCTGACCGAACACCCCCACCTTAGAGAAACAAACAACTTGAGAGAGAGATGAATTGGAGAGTGCCTTGAGAACTTTTAGATTGCTTAACTCATATAGTCATCAAGGGAGCACTCAAGTTCTACAACTATGCACAAGACTCAATTATATTGGACCTTGACTATTTAAACTAGACTTTTCTTGAACAAAAATATTTAGAGTTAGTCTATTGAGAGACGGTCTCATTATTTTTTTATTGTGAGACGGATCTTAATACATCATTTCAATAAGTTAAATACATCATTTCATTTTTAAGAATTACATTATTTGCAACAAAGAAATACATCATTTCATTAAACTCATATCACAATAAAAATGGTGAAACATCATTTGCAATAAAGAAATACATCATTTCATTAAATTCGTCTCACAATAAAAATGATGAGACCGTCTCATCTGAGACTTTGCCAAATATTTAAGCCTAATTCACATTTGGCTCGGTTTAATTGGGAAACCCAGGAATTCCAATTAAACTGATATCCATAGGTCTAAGTGCAAAAATCCCAATTGAAATGTGTGGTATTTTAAAAAGTTTTTGTCGTTTCATTTGAGATTTTTGCGAAAGCATCAAGTTTTCGGTATTGGATTTTGTTTCCGTCCTAAATCTAATAAAAACTCACAATTATTTTGAATTATGATCGTAAAAATTCTAGGTGCTATCGAGTGTTCTGGTGGAACCTAGCACTTAAGCGGTCTGAACGTACATGCCGTAATTAATTAATTAATTACTTTTTCATACTTAAAATTTATAATATTAATTAATTAATAAATAAAAATTTAAATTATATAAATTTAAATTATTAAAAAATAGCCTTCTTAGCCCGCTAGACGCTTAGGCATCGATTACTTGCTAAATCATTTGGACACAGAAATTAAAGTATTCTAATTCGGTTTGGGACCGCCTTATAACAATGTTTAGAAATTATCTTTTGCACCCCATAATTAGGGGTATTCGCGGTCCGGTTCGGCCGGTTTGGAAGAAAAATTTCGGCCAAACAAATAGGTACGGTTTGAAAATTTTTCAAACCAAACCGGCCAAATAATTTTTTGAAACCAAACCGGCCAAATCATATAAAAACGGTTTGGTCCGGCCGGTTTGACGGTTTGAAAAGAAATATGTTTCAACTTTCAACAATCTACTATAATTTGTAGAAAACTAGGGTCTAAATACAAATTAATTGATTTATATTATTTGTTACTACTTATAATAATATAATTTTTATTCTAAAATCTTATATTTATAATTTAATGTAAATCAAAAGAAACACATGGGTCAAATGTATTAAAATTATAACCTTAAAATTCAAATGTAAAATTGAAAGAAATGTGTAAAATTATTATTATAAAGTTCATGCTTAATTTATCTTAAGGAAATTATATAAAATAATATTATTTAATGTTAATACTTATTAGTTTATTTTTGATAAATAAAAAAATAAAAATAAAACTAAAATTATAGCATGTTGGCCAATAAATTTGAACATGGATTAATTGTATGAAAAAGTAGAAACTTAACAAATGAGCTACAAATTATATTAATTAATTATACTATATTTAATATATATATACGGCCGGTCCGGCCCAAACGACCGGTTTGAGTCTCCAAACCGTAACCAAACCAAATTTATCCGATTTTAAAATTTTCAAACCGCCAGTTTGAAAATTAAATTTCAAACCGGCCAAACTGTCCAAATTAGAAAATACTAGAAAGCGGGAGGGGCAGTGATAAAAGTGACGAGCATGTATATAAATAAAAACGCATGTAATGTTATTAACACGTCCTTATCATTTCACTCGCGTTTCTTAGTTTGGAAGCTCGCTTTAAACCAGTGGATAAAGATTGGCAGGCAGATATATACCCATACATTTCTCCATCTCCCCCCCTTCTAGACCTATCAAGAAATTCGGCCCATTTACTAATTAATTATCGAATTTATCGTCTAATTAAACCTCTTTCAACCGGAATTCGTCGACCTATACAATTTCTCCCCTTTCTGGAAGGTAAAAATCTCGACGCTTGATTTTTGGAAGAACTGTTCGTTCTTATGCATTGTTCGTGTACGCGCATGCCTAATGCGTTAATTGTTTTTTTTATTTTTAATTTAATTATTTTATGAGCTATTGTCTTATGTTATCAAATTCGGAACCCTAGGGTTTATGTTTACCATGTGTTTTTGTATCGTGGAAGATAAGCGGCTGCGTTTTTCTCTTCTTTAATTGTGCGGTCGCGTTTTATCCCTGGTTCTTTGAGTTTGTGTAGGAATCTTTGTAAAGTTTAGTAGTGTACACTGCAATTTTTTAATTTTATTGATGCGTTTCTTGCTTGTCAATTATTATGATGAACGATATAGCTATTCAGTTTTGTAATGGTACTCGTTATGGTATTCAATCAATAATGTTGCCGCACCGATTGATTAAAAAATGATATGAGTGCACAAACTTCATAAGTGATTTTGGATTGTTTGATTAGATATTACTCTTGTGGTTCTCTTGATTATGGTTTTATAACAATCGCAATGATTATGCTTCTAAATCGTTGAATCCTAATACTATTAACTTCTGAGTTATTTTCTGCTTTAGGTGGAGTGAGTTAAAGTCTTTCTTGTTTCACGTTTCGTGATAATTTTTTTTTATTGGATATGAAATTCACTGATTGTATATGGGTGATTATTAAGAGGTGTTGATGTTCATGTAAATTCACTGATTACTTATTTGATTTGTCTATTATGCTGCATCAGATTTAGAGTTGGTTTGAATTTTGTTTCACTACTCGGAATATTTGCTTGAGTATATTATTTAGGTTCCTGCATATCACATGTGATAACTCAGAGTCTCAGATGTATATCACATGCATGGATCACACAAAACAAGAAAGTATAGTTTCCTGCATATCGCATGTGGTTAATGATTTATAAACTTAGTTTTACTCCACACAATCCTAGGAATATATTTCGCAAAAATTGCCATTAGTTATGTTTTCCTTTATCTGCGTTCAGAGTTACCCTTATTGTTTGTTAATTTTTTAAGCTCAGCTTGTCTTGCATTTTTACGGGCTGTTTGCTGTTATTACTAGCGTGGTATGTGTTGCTTATTATAGTTGATGTTGGAATAGGGGTACTGAGAATTTAGCTTAAATGCTCCCGTCAGTTTTCATGTCTCAAAGCAATATTCTTGGACTGTATTAAGTTGATATTGGTATGAAGTATCAGAAGATGGAATTGTTCTGCATCGCCTTCTCTATAATGTGAATTCGTTTTCTATGTGAGATTATACGTCTTTGGAACTGTGTATCAATATATAGCAATTAATTTATGATTATATGAGAGCAGGCTAATAATATACAATTTTGATTTAATTTATTTTTAATTTTTTTCCTTCTCAAGTTCATATGTTGTAGTCCACTTTTTATAGCTCTTTTGACTTGGTTGTCTACATTCAATCATTATATCGGGCATACCATAATTTAACTCTTGGGTGCAGTGAAATAAATCAAATTATAGTTATCTGGATGGTGTAACTTAGTGATAAGAATACATAGTCATTGATAATGTTTTTTCTGGTCCCGTTCCACCTAGATCATGTCCCATCAACAAGAAAATGAAGCTGAAGATATGGAAGAGGAATATGATATGGACGATGCAGATGATGATGTGGATGATGAGTTCCATGTGAGAGATGCTGGTGGCTCAGACTCTGATATGGATGAATATGAATACATGGTTTGTTCGTTATTGTTACTTGACTAGTGTTTCCCACATGCGATGCATGAGAAACATTTTATAGTTGACATTTTTTGTAGAGTTCAAATGCATTTATAAATTTAAATAAGAAATATTTTATCTTAGCAATTTTAGTCTATGATATTAATGGTCAGAAATGTTATAGTTTAAAACATAAATATTTTGTTGAAAGCAAGATCTTCCAAATTTATCATCCTAATTTATATTTTGAATGAGAAAGTTTGTAGTTTATGAGATTAATAACTGTATTGTTAAAAATCAAGATTTTGCAATTATACTGTTAACGGGCAGTTTTCTTTACAATCTTGAAATAAATTGTCAGATTAAGAATTATTTATTGACGGAAGTACACTTGGTAAATGAATGGGTGGAAAATCGCTTCAGTCCTCTTTACTATATGGTTATAGATTTGATGGTTGGTGTCTCATATTTTTCATACTTATAGAATAAACTATATGTGTAAGACTTGCTCACGTGGAACATGTTAAAAGATGAAATGATACCCTCTCTACTGACAAACTTCTAGATGAGATTAATGTTGACCTTTTTTCTTCCATTGTTTACGTTACAGTTGATCATACTTTTATCCATGTTAGTTGCTAAGCATTCTTTCCTCACAGAATAATAGAATGCAAGACACTACTGCAGCTCAAGCTAGAGATGGAAAAGATATACAAGGGATTCCCTGGGAGCGGCTGAGCATAACAAGAGCGAAATACAGGCAGACTAGACTAGAACAATATAAGAATTATGAAAACATTCCCAACTCTGGGGAGGGATCAGAAGAGGTGGATTTATTTTGTTGCGCTAGTTTGCTACGTTCATTGTTAACTTCCCTTTGATTTATTAACTTTATTTTCCATTTCCTGCTACAAATAGGTATGCAAACCCACTGTAAAAGAAGGCTTTTACTATGAGTTCAGACGAAATTATAGATCTGTAAAATCTACGATTTTACATTTTCAGGTATTTGAAATAGCTTTAGATAGGACATTTGCTTTGTCTACGATTTCATCTAAACTTCTCTTTCAGAATTTTCCTTGTCACTGTTATCGAAGGTCCCTTGGTAGCATTCCTTTCGGACTATTTCTGTTATTGTGGTTTTTTCTTTTTCTGTTTGTATAACATCGATGATTAATCAAGATTTTAGGCAGCTTGAATTAGATTAGAGGTGATGAGAAATGACTTAATAATGAGGAGTTTGGTATTATTTTCCTTGTTTCTTTGTGTAGGGAGAGTTTAGTATTTCGCTTTTGATCATGTCATTTGGTGGTGCTGAGTAGAAGCATTGTGAGTTCTGTCAGAATAATTTGTAATGCATACTGTTTTATCGTTATTAGTTCTAAACTCTAGTTATGTTATTCTAGACATTCTCCAACCTCAGCCAACAATAAGCACTTTATTCACTTTAAGAGAAGATGAGGGATTTTGATTTTACATTTTATTACTAGTTGAGGTAACTGGGTTTCCTCTCTGCCATCTTACTCAAACAAAGCGCTAGTGTTCATGACATGATCATCTATGCTTTATCATTCTGTTATGCTTGATCTGTTTATGTCTGCAAAATATATATCATATATGTATATATTTGCTTACATGTGAATTTTTTTTGCAGTTGAGAAATTTGGTATGGGCTACGTCAAAGCACGATGTATACTTTATGTCTCATTTTTCTGTTATGCACTGGTCATCGTTAACATGCACCAAATCTGAAGTTCTTAATCTATCTGGACATGTAGCGCCATGTGAGGTTAGCATTTTCACATTTGACATTTACTCCCTGTTTCTTCTTAGAGCATCCACTATCATCCCAAATATTACTACCTCCACATGTGTGCCACGTCAGCAACTACCTCTTCTTTAAATTATTTCAATTTTTATTCTACTATCATACTACCTCACTTTTAACTATTTATAGGTCCCACGTGTCATAAATACTATATATATATATATATATATATATATATACACATTAATATAACAAATCAATTAATATTTAAATAATTTTTACAAAGTTAATAAATTATAATAACATAAAATAAAAATATCAAAACTAAAACATAATATAAAAATACAATTAAAGTTCATATGATTAAAAAAAGAAAAAAACCCTCGAATTTATTAGAGAATGAAAGTAAATATATTAGAATTTTCAAATATTAAAAAAATTCTATTGAATAACAATTATCACATATAATTAATTAAAAGTTAAAGCATGAAGAAAAAATTGTGTGTAAAAAATGATAAAATAAAATAAAATAAAAAGAAACTAAATGATTTAAAATGCCAAAAAATGAAGACCACTCTCCCAAAAGACGTGTTTAGTACACTCTCCGCATTTGTGAGTGTCATGTGCGCGTGTGTATCAACAACGCGTGTGTCATGGGGCCCACCAAGAAGTTGCTACCCAGGTAGCAAATTTGCTACCTCTTCCCCCTCTTTCCTCCCCCTCTCTCCTCCACATCACCTCTCTCTTTCTTCCACATCATCTTCTACCCAAACAAAAATCATCCGTAGTGGATGCTCTTATATGTGTATTTGTTTCTGCCTGTGTAATATAATATTGTCTTGATGTTATCTCAAGTTACGTTGTTAACTGTTTGGTCTCATATACCAATTCATTTTAATTTTCTTACTTTATGCAGAAACACCCTGGTAGCTTCTTGGAAGGATTTACGCAGACTCAAATCAGCACACTAGCAGTGAAAGATAAGTTGCTAGTTGCTGGAGGGTTTCAGGGAGAACTTATCTGTAAGGTGAGGATTTTTTGTTCCGCTTGCCTTATTGTTGAGTGGTTTATGGAACTTATATATTTTCACTTAGACTAGCAGGTTCCTTGTGTTATGGTTAGCTACTGATAGCTTATTATTTAGCTATTCACTTTCTCCTGTTTCGTTGTAGTACTTAGACCGGCCTGGAGTTTCATACTGTGCTCGGACAACCTATGACGATAATGCCATCACTAATGCTGTTGAGATCTATACATCTGACAGGTATATGCTCTTTATATATGCTTTTGTTGATTTTAAGTTTCGCTCTCTCTACCTGTGACCATTTCCTATTCTAAGGCGAATGTCTCTCTCATTCCAGTGGTGCAGTGCATTTTATAGCTTCAAATAATGACAATGGAGTCAGAGACTTTGATATGGAGAAATTTCAACAGTCTAACCATTTTCGTTTTGCATGGCCAGTTAATGTGAGTCTCCACGCATCTTTCTGCTCGCCTACACACATTACATACATATGCAAATAATTTCTACTCAGTTTACATATTTATATTCATCTGTTGTAGATCTCGGACCCATTTATTGGGTTACTTGTGTATGCGTCTTATCGTGTGAATTAGATGAGAAAATTGCTTTCACGTGTCTAGCCTGATTTCACTTTTCATGCAGCATACTTCTCTAAGTCCAGATGGTAAGCTTCTCGTTATAGTGGGTGATGATCCAGATGGCTTGTTGGTGGATTCCAGGACTGGAAAGGTATACGAGTTTTTTCCTTGCTCTCAACGGATGTATTGAAGCCTTCTGCTGGGACCCTAAACTATATTTGCCTCTCTTTGCAGGCAATTGCATCGTTACATGGTCACTTGGACTACACATTTGCGTCAGCATGGCACCCCGGTGGATTAACATTTGCTACTGGGAACCAGGATAAAACCTGCCGAATTTGGGATGTTCGAAATCTTTCTACCTCTGTGACTGCCTTGAAGGGAAACCTAGGAGCAATTCGTTCAATCCACTATACATCCGATGGAAGATTCATGGCTATGGCTGAGCCTGCAGATTTTGTCCATGTGTTTGATGTGAATAAAGGGTACGAGGTGGAGCAGGAAATCGATTTCTTCGGTGAGATATCAGGTATGTCATTTAGCCCAGATACAGAGTCCCTTTTCATTGGAGTGTGGGACCGTACGTATGCTAGCCTTATTGAGTTTGGGAGACGGAGGAAGTACTCGTATCTCGATTCGATTGTGTGAGGCTGAGGCGGTCTCATGAGAGAGTGGGGTGTATAGCTGTGAGTGACGTTGGGTGCAATGCAAGATGTATAATAAGATGTTGAAAATGAGGGTGGCGGCGGTGTACAGTGAGGATAGATAGTTTTCATTAATGGAGAGGTTGGAGGATGATTTGTGATTGCTACACTTTTTTTAAATCTTTCAACGCTTACCTGCATGTTTTTTCTACTTTGGTTGTCTTGGTCATTAGTGGGGAGGACTGATAAACTTGGTTTAATGAAAAACAAATGCCTAAATAGCTTGTCCTTTTCTTTCTTTCGAAAAAAAAAATAAAAAAATTGTTAAACTGTTACACAATAAGTTGTTTTCATTATAGAATCCGATTTTAAGTGAATTATTTGATGGGGAAATTCTGCCGTTGGGTAAGAAATTTCATATGTAAAGGTTGTTTTGTAAATAAAATGGATAATAAATGGCTTGTTTTTAATATGAAAATATGGATTGGTTCTTGGAAATGTAACATACGAGTTTGTTAATATTTTAAAAAAAGGGAATCCGTATGGACCGGGGGATTGAACCCGACGTGAATCGAACACGCAACCTTCTGATCTGGAGTCAGACGCGCTACCATTGCGCCACGGATCCGAGGTGAAATACATTCATTTATATATATAAATATACAAAAACAAAGTAAGGGGTAGAGCGACATCTATGATCTAAAAACAACCAATGAGAGAGAGCCAGGTGAGGACAGGATACATGCACAATCTGAATTCCATGATTCCCCTCCTCTCAAAATCCATCGTCTGTCTGTAATTTACAAACCTCATCCTACTACTCTTAGATAGAGATAACATTAATCCATTCCCACCCTCCACATCCAACCTCCACTGATCCACTCCTTTCCAACAGCAAATGGCCTCCTCCGCGTTGTTCACCGCCCCAACGTTCCAAGGTCTGAGGCCCCTCAACAAGGCCACCGACTCCTCCTCCTCCTTGCCCATGCCCATGATGATGAAGGCCGGGTTGTGGCGCAGCAGCAGGAAGGCCGTGGGCGTGGGCGTGAAGGCGGAGCTGAACCCGCAGGTGGTGATCAGCCTGAGCACGGGGCTGTCGCTGTTCTTGGGGAGGTTCGTGTTCTTCAACTTCCAGAGGGAGAACGTGGCGAAGCAGAACGGCATCTCCCACTTCGAGGCCGGTGACGTCCGAGCCAAGGAGTACGTCAGCCTGCTCAAGTCCAACGACCCCGTCGGCTTCAACATCGTCGATGTCCTCGCCTGGGGCTCCATCGGCCACATCGTCGCCTACTACATTCTCGCCACCTCCAGCAATGGCTACAATCCCAGCTTCTTTTAACTTCTCACTCATTCATTAATATAGTATAAATTTAAAATCCTACCTCCTGCCTCTTGCATGTCATGTTGTGTTGTGTAGCTTTAAACCTATTTTCTTTTTCTACTCTACTGCTCTTCTTGGATTAATCATTATCTAATATTCACCAAAATGGGTCCTCATTTTATTTTTATTTTTACTTTTATGGAACTAGCATTAACGAAATCCTATTAAATAATACTTCTGCTGTTCGTAATGGTAAACTTACTTCGCAAAATTCTTATTTAATATTTGATAAATAATTTTAAAATTCTTGATCTAAAATTGATAAACCTCATCAACTACATTATTCCTCATTAATCGGTCGCTCTACCGTTTCGATCTTCTTCGCCGCCGGTGTAGTCGGAATATTATTTATTGCAAAGAGAGATTGTTGAAATTAGCAGATTAATTAATTAATTAGTTAGTGTCAAATTTAACACGTATTCAATGGTCGTAAGCCTTCTATAGCTCATTTACGTGCTTTTGGTTCGCCATGTTACATCCATTACAATGGAAAGTCGAAACTGAATACTTTTAGTCCCAAGGTTGATGAAGGAGTGTTCCTTGAATATGGACATCCTTCATATAAGGGATACAGAGTACTCAACTAGACAACCAGACTTGTGGAAGTAACATGCTCTGTTGTTTTTTATGAGTATATTCTAGTGCGCTGAACCATGAAAGAACTGGAACTTGGTGGTCCTGATCTCAACAATGAGAATGAGAAACTGAGTACTGATAAGGAAGATCAAAGCCAAGTTTCTCAAACTAAATCTATAGATGAGCACGCAAGTGCTCCAGATGATGAGGTCAGCCCATAAATTGATCTTACAAAAGCCTTTGGGACATTGACGATGCTCCCAGACATCGATCAAGAGGGAACTTAAAAAAATCAAAACAGAGCACAATTTGAGGGTCAAGCTGGAACAGAGGTTCCAACTCAAACTGACCTCACTAAAGGAGAAAATGCTCACTCTGAAGATGCCCAACCGTGTGCGACCGAAGAAAATCATGGAATCCAAGATATAGGAGTCTTCACTAGAGAAGGAAGCTCCAGTCAAACTGACTTGTTTGGAGTTCTAGTGTCTGGAGCAGACGGTACTAAGTACCCTGAAGATTTCGTCCGAATCGTTGAAGTCACGCAGCTCTAAAAGCCGAAATGGTTAAGAAACCAACCTGAAGAATTTGTGCTTGACAGTGTTACCAACTCAGTTCGCACGAGACAAGGAAGTGCACTACTGACCTGCTTCATATCTCAGGAGTCGGAGCCAATGAAAAATGGAGATGCTCTAAAGTCGACTGACTGAATCAATGCAATGCAAGAAGAGCTTGCTGAACTCAAGAGAAATGAGGCCTGGAACTTAGTAGACAGACCTACTCATCAGTCAGTCATTGGCACAAAATGGGTCTTCAAGAATAAGAAAGACGAAACTGGGAACATAGTGAGGAATAAAGCAAGACTGGTAGAAAAATGATATGCTCAATGTGAAGGAATTGAGTTCGACGAAACTTTTGCTCTAGTGTCCAGACTTGCAACAATCCGCTTATTCCTTGCTTATACTGCGTACAACAACTTCACAGTCTCAGATGGATGTGAAGAGTGCCTTTCTGAATGGGGAGCTGAAAGAAGAGGTCTATGTGGAGCAGGCCCCTGGCTTTGAAGAAGGAAACCAAGTTTACAAACTGAGGAAGATTCTTTATGGGTTGAAGCAAGCACCCAGAGCCTGGTATGAGACTCTGTCTCAATTTCTCCTCAAGAATGGTTTCCAAAAAGGCAAAATCGACACAACACTAATCAAAATCAAGGATGTAGGAGACATCCTTCTGGTACAAATATATGTCGATGATATCATATTCAGATGCAGAAACTTGGATATGTGCGAGAAGTTTGCCAAACTGATGCAGAGCAATTTTTAGATGAACATGATGGGCAAACTGACCTACTTCTTGGGTCTCCAAGTTATTCAGTCCGAAGGAGGAATCTTCATCAATCAGATGAAATATACCAAGGACTTGATAAGCAAGTTTTGTCCTTAAAAGACCAAGCCCTTGAGAATTCCAATGAGCCCACGTGCTCAGATCAATCTTGATGAAGAAGGCGAGACAGTCAACCCAACAACATACAGAGACATTATTGGGTCACTCATGTACCTAATTGCCAGCAGACCATATATCTCCTACTTAGTTGGGGTTTGTGTGAGGTTTCAAGCCAATCCAAAGAAGTCGCACATGGAAGCTGCCAGAAGAATAGTCAAATACCTGAAAGGAACTGAGTCCTTAGGTATTTAGTACCCAAAATCTGACGAACTGACTCTCAATGCTTATTTAGATTTAGATTTTGGAGGATGCAGAATCGACAGGAAGAGCACAAGTGGAACATGTCAGTTCCTAGGTCATAAGCTAGTGAGTTGGTTTAACAAAAAACAACACTCAGTTGCCACGTCTACAACTGAAGCTGAGTATGTTGTTGCTGCAAGCTGTTGTGCTCAAGTGCTTTGGATCAAGCAACAATTGCTTGACTATGATGTAGAAACTGGGTGTGTGCCGATCTATTGTGATAACAGCAGTGCCATGTGTATCACAAAGAATTCAATTCATCACTCCTGCACAAAGCACATCGACATGAGACACCACTTCATCAGAGATCATGTCGAAAAGAAAGATGTTTCAGTAGAGTATATTCGAACTGACGATCAACTAGCTGACATCTTCACCAAACCACTCCTAGAGACCAGATTCAACGAGCTTTGCTTAAAATTGGCTCTACTGGAAGTTGATGAAATCCTTATTGGTGAAGAGTAGTGGTAAAACTGACTCCAAGTTCTCAGTTTTCAAACTCGATGCTCCACTCAGTATGCTAAGGGGACTCATCACAGCATCCGAAGAGCAGCAACTCACCTTCAGTCAAATTGACTAATGAAGAAGCACTTAGTTTCTGGTTCATACTTAGAAGATCTCAAAAGACGGATGCGGAATTAAACTGAGTACCAACTCTCAGTTTAGAAACTGACTCTCAAGTCAGTTCCTGAAATTTCAAAAGGCGGGGTTTCGAATTCCAAAGGCGATCGCTCCGGTTACATCACAATCAATGCGTATCTTGCATTAATGAATCCGATTTAGACACGTGGAAAACGCCCCTTACCACGTCGATCCAGTCAAATCTGAATCGCACATTGCGAGGACATGAATCTCAATCATCGCCGAATATCCAAAAATTGAAAGGCCACAAGGTACACCTACCCAATTTAAAAGACCTTTCTCTCTGCTATAAATAGGGTTCATTCTTTTTGTTTTTCTTGTGTGTGAAAAATTTTCCGAAAAGAAACCACAAGAAACAAAAACTTCTCTCCAAAATCTTCATTGTTGAACCCTTCCTTCCAAGTTTTTACTTCTTCTTCACCAAAACTTTCCTCAGTTTCGGGAAAATGGTGTTAGAACTCAAACCTCCAGAAATAAACTCACCACCCTTTTTGGGTGCGGTCAAAGAGGGGGAAAAGAAGTATGGAAGGTGCAGAAGATATCAGAAGCCTGATGAGAGCAACCACTCACTGTACCCCAAAGGTACAAAGTCACCGTGAAAATCTACAGTGAAGTGCCAATAAGACGAGAGAATCACATTTAGAAGTCTACTGTGAAATCTCACGATGGCACGACTTGCTCTAGTTGGTGAGAAACTCTCCACTACATGATGCGCACAAACTGTTAAATCAGTTCCTGCAGTTGGAAGATGTTATAAGCTTGGGGGATACAAAACATCATAACGTATGTTCTTGTCACTGTTGATGGACTACATCATAATATCAGCACCAGCAGACCCCTGAAAAGCACAGCTGCAGTAAGACAGCATGAGGGAATCCTTTGGAAAGCGGGTCAGAAAATCAAACCAGTATCTCTCGTGCTTGCCTCTGCAGTAGCCAATTTGAACAGAACAATCACGAAATTCAAACACCAAAAATAAAAATCAACA
>JAPKLW010000510.1:131660-146162 GCA_026898455.1 Plectranthus barbatus
ACTTGAAACAATGGAGAAAAATATAGATAAGTGAGTATAATTATGAGTTTATCAAAGATCGAGCAATGGAGAATGCTCGAGAACTGACTATCATCACGCCTGGCCTTAACCGAAAACTAAGTTGGAGCACTCAGTTTCAGGTCTAACCATACTGACAAGGAGAAGTCAGTATGAGGGCCTTCCCGAACTGACTAAGGAGAAGTCAGTTTAAGGGATTACCATAATGATCCGGGGAAATCAGTATGAGGGCGTTTTCCATACTGACTATGGAAAGTTAGTATGAGAATTTACCATACTGACCATGGAAAGTCAGTATGAGGGCTAAACTGTACCGACTCTTAGAAGTCAGTATAAGAAGCCTCAGTCAGACTCAGGCATGATAAATGAGAATAAATCTCAGCCATTTATTGCTCAAGATATGTGGTCATGCTTTAATACTTTTCGTTTTCATTTTATCCTCCGCGTACTTCATTGTTACATATTTAAGGGTATCATTGTCATTTAACCTGTTTTAATTATGGTTTCTCCCTCAAATAAATGATTTTCTTCTTTTGGCTTCCTTTTTTCACGCGATTTGGATCTGTAATTCCTTTTTCTTTTCGATTTTTCATGAGATTTCAATTGCCTTGTTGAATAAGTTTTGATATTTTTTCAATATATATCAATTAGTCTTCGTGTTCATTTTATCCTCATTAATTCATATATATGATTTTAGCGATCGGATTCTAGTTTTGATTGGTTCTTAAGGTTAGATTCAAAATTTTTGTGCTTTCTAAGTTTACGTTTTTTTTTCTGATTTGAATATCATATGTGTTCCAGTTTTTTGATGATATTTGTTGATTTTGGTTTCACGAGGCTTTTTTGATACATTGTTTTGAGAATTTTTCTTTCAAACAGTTTTTGAAGTCTTTCATTTTTACTTTTTTATTATTCATCTGTAGTGTTGTGTTATTCATTATTTGGTATTACGGCTTCATTTTTAGTAAACTCCGATTATTCATTTTTATTACTTTTTATTTATTTTATTTTTAGTAACACGTTGCTCATTTTATTTGTTCTCAGGTTTATTTATACCAAAATGTGTTGAAACGCTGGAGTCTTACAAAGGGAGAAATTTATAGTATTTGATGAATTTTATAAACTATTTGGATGACTCAATTGCTATCTATAATAATTCATCAATGAAAAAGAATATGTTTAAAGATGATTATGTTGCATTAGTTCTTCAAACTATCAAAGTGTTACTACCATATGTGGTCAAAACTGAAGGGAGCGACAATCAATTAATTCCAACGAAAGAGAAAGTTGTTAGATTGTTAATTAAATCTATGAAAAGTGTACAAAACCTTAGTGAAGATTAAAAAAAGAATCTCACATCATAATGCATAATATAATATCGAAAATAATTATCTCAGTAGATATAATGAATTATACGAGCGATACAATGACTGTTAGATGAAGTATAATTTCAAATAAAAATGTTGTTTTTGAATTTAATGAAGTAGATTGGAGATAAAATGAAGTATGTAGTAGATAAAATGAACACAACTGAAGTTCGTTCATTGTTCGTGATGACTATGTTGTCCTTTGATGAAGTAAAATGAGGATAAAATGCCGCATTTTTTTGTTGAAGCTGTTATGTAATCTGAATCGTTGATGTTGTCAAATCTATGAACTATATTTATTCTCATTTCTCTCGATAAGGGTTGTTCTCACCATTCTCACCAGATCAGCATATATATATAGGAGAGATCATGTAAAAAAGAATCCTCTATGAGAAAAAAGAATGAATAGTATCCATTGGATCTAAAAAAATCAATGGTTAATATTCAAACAAACATCAACTAAAACACAATTAAACAACGTTGCAATCAAGCAACGACCTGAATACAATCAAGTAACCTCATGAACACAATTAAATATCTTTCTCACTTTCTCACTTTCTCACGTTAAAATCTTTCTCATCTGATCCACTTCTCATATATATATATATATATATATATATATATATGAATAAACAATTTTGAGATCCATCTTTCATTTTTCTTTTTGCAGAATAGCCATGAAACTTCTTTATTTGATTCTTTTAAAAATCAAATTTGAAGTCTGGGCGGCTGTATCTTGAAAGTTGAAACTCATAAATAACACAAAAAATCACAATTGAAAAGATTAATATAAAATATTTGATAGAATCAATTGGTATACACCTTTCATAGTATAAAATATTAATATAAATTACAGATGATATTTATGCATTAATTTAATCATTAATCAAACAAAAAAGTGCTGCCTCAGGAAAAATAAAATATAATTAAAATTGGTTGATGGGGGTTTTTGTATTTCCCAAATTTATCGCCGACTGCTCGAACGCCGCCGCCGATGCCGAAAAGGGGTAAGAAATCGAAGGGTTTTACGGCTGCAGTGAAAAATCTCGGAAAAACAGCCCATTTTTGATTTCAAACTAATCATTTAAATCCTCTAATACCATAATTTTTTTTGCTCTCCCTACTAATTAAAATGTCAAACGGCCCATCTTCGGAAACGCCTACCACAATTTACAGTTCCTATCCCAAACCCGAAGCTGAGTATCAACAAATTATTCAAAACCCAGATTTTTTCCAGCAGAAGCTTCAATCTTTTCACGTTTTCTACGGCAACAAGTTCCGGTAAACCCCTGTCTCATTCAATTCATTTGCTGGTCTTTTTTTGTGTGTGTGTGTTTTCAATATTTTGCTTCGAGGTTCATGATTTGCTTGTGCATGTTGTTGGGCGTTGTTCAAATTTCAGGTGGCGGTAGTAGACCTAATTTTTATTTTTATTTTCAAAAAAAAAAAAATTGTGGTGAGTTGTGTGGAATTAGTGCTCACGGTCTCTTCGACGTCTACTAGTAGTAAGAGAAATGCGTTGTCTCGTGTTGTGGATGGGAGCATTAATTAATCTGAAAGTATTATGTGTTTTTGGTAATATTCGGTGATATTTTTGATTAATTAGTGAAAACTAACGTGCTGCACTGTTATGTTTAGAATTATATTGGGATGTTAATTGCGTTTCCTGCCCAATTAAGTGACTAATCAGTGCATTACACCTTTTTCTTTGATTTACATTTGTAAATACTGTGTTGGTTCAACAGATGTTGCTGTAAATTTTTGCCAAGTAGAAATATTAACCTCTATCTTTACTTCATTTGTTCTTCAACTGTAGATTGGATGTTATGCATTAGTACTTCTAAGATTTTCTGCTGATATGAGATTTATGCAATGTACTCTTTTAGGTTATATTTATGTGCATTGTGTGCATGTGCATAATGTCATAGCTGTATAGAAATAAAGAAAATAATCCTTAATTTTAGTACTGAATAAACATTTCATTTGAATACTGTCACTTATATTTGGATCTATGTTAGTGTTTTAGACTAGTGTCGGAAATGGAAAAAATTGTATGTGCTTATAAACAGTTAGCTCCTGGGGTATTAGTATTAAGCCATACATCAGTCCTATAAATTGAATGGAGGTTTTATAGGATAAGGATCTTGAAGGAAATGCCGGTTTATGGTAGATGCAGTGATATTAAAATAAGAACTGTATACTTGCAAGAGAGGTCAGAGGTAGTATAATGTATATGTTGACATTCAGGGACATGTACACTACCTTTGCCATTTTAGGGACTTGAGGGAACTTTCACCTTTGACGATGTGCAGGCATGCTCCTTTGTCAAACATATGTTTGGGACTCAAAATCCAATAATTTGTATACATGTTATGTTTTGATCCAAGAAACAATTCATGATGGTAGGGAGTAGCAAGTCACATATTCATATGATTTGATTTATTAGCAAATGTTTATACAATAAGTTTATGAAACCTGAGAACCAACTTTGATAACTGAGATTTGTTCCTTATACAGTTTCTTTATTTTTTCTGTAATTGTAGTAGCTATGATATTTGAATTTACCTTAAATTATTCTTGTGTATTTTCACATGCATAAAATAATTGCACGTATATGAAACCTGTCTTGGAATATATCATGCATTAAATACTTTATTTGGCACAAATTTCAGAAATATTGCAACTACATGTGAAATTTATGAGAATCATATGCTATCATTAACCTTCGTTATTTGCTACCTAGGGTCCCCACTGTGGGAGGAAGTTCCTTAGATCTACATCGACTTTTTTTGGAGGTGACCTCTCGAGGTGGTATTGAAAAAGTATGCTATCTTATCTCTTTGAATAATCACACCTCTGCATCTTTCTTATCTTATTGTTCCTCGTAGAAGGTCGTGAAGGACAGTTTACTTATGTGACTATTACATTCTAACTTTGAGAAAAAAATTATCTGTAATATTTGCCCATAAATACCCAAGGTTTAAAAATAACACTGTTGAAGTATAAAAATCATGTTTTCAAAAATGTAGTTTGGGATTGCATTATTAGATTTTGAATAGCATTTATCTTCAAAAGCTGTGTCAAGTCTTTTAATGGCTAATCATGCAGAAAGGATATTTTAAAGACTGGGATTGCTTTATTCTATGTTAGGTTTTTTATATCATTACATGTCCAGCATGTATGGCTCGAGGACTCACCTCTCTTCCTTGGTGAAAGTTTATTGGATGTCCTTTTATAACTAGGCAACATTTGTGAGATGGGACTGATTGCTGGGGTTGATTACTAGTTCTACTATTATAAGCTCTGCTAAGATATACCTTACGTGAATTGTATTGAATTCCATGTTGTGTACTTCACTGACTTTTACTTTTACATGATACAGGTTATAAGAGACCGCAGATGGAAGGAAGTTATTGGGGCTTTCAACTTCCCAACTTCCATTACAAGTGCATCATTTGTCATACGAAAATATTATCTCCAATTGTTGTATCATTTTGAGCAGGTTTATTATTTCCGGAAAGAAGAACCAACCGTTTTAGCGGCAGGTACCTTCTCAACTTGATTATAGTTTTACTCTTCTATGGCTCAAGCTTCCCTTGTTGCATAACTGGCAATACTCCTAAAACTGTTAAATAGGTCAAACATTCTCAGATGCTGTTGATGATGGTGGTGCATCTGATAAACTCACAGGTGGGGATTCTATTCAGCTTCTTATTTGTTTATCTATTTTAGTTTGTTTTTAATTCTACTTAGGGCTTGGCTTGCTTAGATATGTAATTATTAACATGGGATTGCTGTATGCAATGTGCAGAAAGTTTGGACTTGGGGGATGGCAGTTTAGTGACTGGATCAATAGATGGAAAATTTGAGGATGGTTATTTAGTTACAGTGCAGTTGGGATCCGAGGTTCTGAAAGGTGTTCTTTATCATACACCTCTAGAATCCCAAAATCATAGCGCTTTTGATGAGCCTGCTCACCTTAACCGAAGAAAGCACCATACAACCGTTAAAGACCCGGCTCATCCAAAGCGAAATCGAAGTGGTTACACATTCTTTTTTGCTGAGCAATACCAGAGACTGAGGCCTTCATACCATGGCCAAGAAAGAGCCATCAGCAAAAAAATTGGGCAACTTTGGAGCAACCTGACAGAGGCTGAAAAACAGGTAAAAGAAAAGGAAACATGGATACTTATTTGCTGCATCTTCAGATTTCTGCTTGAAGTAAACTCACTTATAGCTGCTAATATCATTTTCAATAGCCAATTCAATTATTGTTTATTATATGGCTTTTTTCCTTTCCAAAGTCTGATACAAGGGGGGCCTTGTTGCAGAAACCTCTTAATGACTTGTTTGTGACATTTGCCTATATAATTCCCATACCGTAGTAATAATATTAGTAGCTCCTACTGGGAAAAATCTATGTATCATCTTCCTCAGTTGTATAACCAATGCGAATACGTTGTATGTTTGCGTTTTCTGTAGAATGGAAACATGTAGTTGTGCATGTTTGATGATAGAAGATGGGTTCCTGAGGTTGCATGTGTTGTAGTAGGTGTGGAAAAAGATTTGATCGAATTATATTGAACAGGTATACCAGGAAAAGGGTTTGAGAGACAAGGAGAGATACAAAGCAGAAATGTTGGAGTACAAGTCGTCCCAACAAGTGCAAGGTTGACTATTTTGTTCCTTTTTGCTCTTGTTTGTAGAGAAGAAGTTGTTATCTCTCCTTTGTGAATTGACAAATACTACTATATTTTGTAGTTGCTTATGCAATAACCTTTTTCATCTTCTTTCATTTTTTTAGTCACCAGTTTGAAATTGGGGTACAATTTAAATGGGGGAGGGAGTGTCCCTTCCATTATTCCAACATATGATTAATTGATGCTCATAGACAAAGTTCTTAATCACTACGGAATTATTTTTAGTTATGTGTGTCCTTGTTTAGGGGGTCAGTCATTGCGTTTGGGTTCAAGTTGTTTACTTATTATATGATTTATTTTACTGTTCGGGTTCAAGTTGTTTACTTATTACATATGATTTATTTTACTGTTTTAAGTAGGGGTGAGTATTTGGTTATTCGGTTCGATTTTGGCCTGTAAAATAATCGAACTGAAATAACCGAATTTATATTTGAGGTAACTGAACCAAATCGAATTACCGAAATAATCGAACCGAAATTTTTATTCGGTTTTTGGTTATTTTTTCGGTTATAACTGAATTTTAATATAAATTTAATAAATTAATAAAATAAAAAAATAATTATATATATTTATATTAATATATATATTAAAAATTTATTATAATATAGGAGTATATAAATTCGGTTATTCAGTTATTTTGGTTCGGAAAAAAAAATAACCGAACCAAATAATCAAAAAAAAATCGGCTTGGTTCAGTTTTTGGTTTTTTCGATTTCTTGTTTACTCTTAGTTTTAAGGTGTTGTAATCATATTGATTGAAGCACTCATGAAATGAGGATGCATCATCCTAAGAATATTTTTCTATTTGTTAAATTTGATTGCAGCTAATCATATTGATATGATTTTATCAAGAATTTGATAATACATTTTTGCCGGATAGGTGAAGTAATTTCACCATTTTTAACAAATTATCATTTCAATAAATTTTGAAAGCAAAATATTTTACAATCTTTGCCGTTAAAGAGAGAAAATATTATCATAATTAATACAAAGTAGAATGAATGGGTATGTATGCATGAGTTATAGACAAAAATCTCATAAGTATTTTTTATAATATGAAGGTAATGTTGAAAATTTATTGAATTATATTCTTTTATTAGATAAAGTAATTTTACGCTTATGCGTTACACTACTCAAACACTTGATATTTCAATATAGAAATATAAATGATAAATTTATTATGCTTAATTGTTATATTTTTAATTCTTAATTTTATGCTTAATTGTTTTATATGATATGTGTAAAATATGTTGTACTTAATAGTTTTATGTATTATGCTTAGGGAAATTAAGCATATTTTGTAATATTAATAGTTTTTTATCTTAAACTTTAATGTGATCAATATGAGGGCTTAAACTCAATTCTATTTTTAGCACCATCTCAATTCTATAATTTCTATGAAAATGTGCATAAATTGAGTTTGTAAGAAATATAAGTTTATTACTATATTTTATTGTTTCTAACTTTTTATTTTTTATTTTATCGTATTTCTTATTTATAAAATACATTATAGTATACTGAGAGTATTTCAATGATGGCACTCCATATATTCACAAAGTAAATTGCACCCATGGTTGCAAAACAAGACCTTGAATATTTGTAACTTTTAACAAAATAAAAATTTAAAAGAAAAATTCTCGAATCATATAAATAAATGTCTAAATATATAGAAGAATACATTATAGAAAATGAACGAAAAATTGAGGAAAGTGTAGAAATCTCGTGTAAAGAGTTTTGAGGTGAATTGTTTAGAATAGAATGAAAAATTCTAAATGAATCTGTGATGCTATAAATGTATATTGTGATCGTTCATAATGTTTTATTCGGAATAGCATAAAATTTCATACATCTTTGTTCCATCTATTATTTATATATACTAAAAGAGTTCTATAAACTTCCGCCAAAACTCTATAAAAATGTGATAGCTAAAAATAATAATTATAATTAAAATTATTGATTTATTTCATTGGATTTTTACAATTATTAATTCATTGGAAATTGTATTTGCTCCACCAATCATATTTTTATATATTAATTCATATAAAATCATAACTTATAAAAAAAATAAACCAAAACTAAGAAGATTATAAAATTATAATTATTAATATGTGTAAAAATATATCAAAATTGTGTAATGCACATATAATAAATTTAATACATCCATACATTTTATTGATGCAAACCATAATATGTAAATTTTTGGTCACAAATATATTTTTGCTTAATGTTCATTAGATGCATAATTTATATTTTATTAAATATATTTTTATTTAGTATTCTTCATAAATATATATTTTTCAAATATTAAAATATTTTTTTTCAATATATGTGAAATCTATGAAAATAAATTTAAAAAATAATCAAGCTCTATCATAATATAATTTCAAAAACAATCAAGTTTATACTGTGTTGCGTAGATATCATTTGAAGAAGTATTCTTCAAAGATAGAATAAGTATGAAGTCTTCATGCTGAGTGACAAACGAAGTTTATAAGACTGAGAGTTGGAATTCAATTTTATATTTAGTTTTAATTTTTATAATAATAATTATTATAATTAGTTAATAAGATAATGAAATATTGAATGATGCACCATTAAAGAGTAAATAATTTGATTCCAATAGCAATGTAAAATAATACTCCCTCTGTTCCGGTGAAGTAGTCTTATTTATTTTCGGCACGGGAATTAAGAGTTGTGAGTGTAGTGGAATTAATATTTTATTGGTGAGTATGAAAAAATTTGTTATTTTAGGAAAATGAGACAAATTTATGGGATAGACAAAAAAAGAAAAATGAGACTACTTCAATGGGATAGAGAGAATAAAATTTTAATGTTCATATTGTTTAGGTCGTTGTTATCTATGGAGTAACATTTGTCCTCATAAGTTTTATTAAGAACAAAGTATTTATGATTTTTACAAAATGATGATTAACAAAAAAATGTATGTAATATAATAAGTTGATTATAGGATTTTTTTTAAAAATATAATATTAATTTTGTATTAAATGTAATATAATTTAAAATTATACTTTCCTTGCAAACTCTCTATTTATTTATTAATAAATTATAAAAAATAATATATATATATATATACTGCTGTGCATCACGTACATGGAAAACTAGTTAATATGGGTGAGGAGTATTTCTTCAAATACCTAAACTTATAACTAGTTGATCATAGTAAAAGTGTTAGACTACTAAGTCCGTCGTCGAGAATAGTAACTATACTTAAGATTGTAATTGAACCTAGTACTGTCATTAGCCGAGTGCTCAAAGATTAACTTGTTTAATATCGAGTTGAATTTCAAGTTTTTTTATTGAATACTTTAATATTCATGAACTTCATCAAGTTTTAAACAAATTTAGTTTATTTAAACAAATTTTCTAAATTTAAAATTTATTTTTATTTTGAAAAATATTAATTCCAAAACAAACATGCATACGAGTCAAATAATATGATATGCTCAAATTTAGTTTATTTAATAAACGAGTTCGAACGAATTTTTATCTGGTCAAGATTCGAATAGCTCACAAATAATTTGATTCATTTACAAACCTAATTATACCTTTATGGACTAATATGGTGATTATTATTATTATTATTTATTATCATGTCCGAACTTGTCTTAATGAACAACCAAGAAGGACATGCCTCAATACAACAATCACACATTTTCATCTTCTCCTCTGAAATACAAAGAAAAACAATTATTACCTCGTCATCGTTAGGATCAACCCTGAATTTGTATAGAAAAAGAAAACAAAACAAAACAAAATGGGAGACAGATCAGTTGTAGTAATACACATTGGAATTCCTTAGCAGGAGGGATTGAACTATACACCTACTTCTTGAAGAAAAAGATGTAACCATATATAAATCACTATGTGGGAAGGGGAACAAACTCCACATAATCTTGAGAAATTTGGACTATAAACAAGAGAAGCAACAAAAGCACTACCTGCGCAGCAAAACATGATCCATACTTGCCCACCCTCCTCTCCAGCTTCACTAATTCTTCCACACTTGATTCTTCCAACTTCTCACCCTCTTTCTTGTCCTTGTCTTCAGCATCTCCAAGCATCTGTGTTTCCTCTGAAGCCAGCGACTTGTAATTTCCCAATGCAGTGATTTGATCCACAGCAGCAACTCGCAGCTTTTGGACCGTTCTCGATATTGCCAAATACTCCACTTCAGCTTCAACCCTTTGCTTGAACAGCTCTTCTACCTCTGTCATCACCTCTCTGATTCCTGTCTCTACAGCGTTGGATTGCAAGACTTGGGATGAGCCTTCTGAACCCTCCCCACTTGTTTCTTGAAGTTTTTGTTCTACATCATTTCCAATTTCCTTCAACTTATGCACCTCTGCATAAACCATGATCACTCATCAGAATAGAACATTGAAACAACAACAAATTACAGGAATAGTATAAAAGTCGAGAAATCTGCGTAATTACAGTGATCAACAACAGAAATGTCAGCTGACCTTCTTCTAGTGCTTCTTGTGCAGATTGGAGTGCACGGATAGATTCAGCTAATGGATCCTCATCTCTCAAGGGGCTCTGATTCTCCCTCCTTTCATCGTTGTCTAGCCAAGGTGAGTCAGCAACTGCATCTTCAGGTGACAAGTCACCAAATCCTTCCCCACTTTCATGTCCATCATTTACTAGTTCCCGAGCGCCCTGAACTTCATCACCGTTTTCTCCATCATATTCATTTGTTCCTTCATTCCGTACTCCATTATTCATAGAGTAGGTTCCCTGCACAAAAACAAAATTGGAGCTTCGCGAGTCAGATTCCATACTGGAATGAGAGTTTTCTTTCTCGACTTTCACCCGTTCTCCTTTAGCCTTCTTTCCGGTATCAGTCCGACCTTTCCCTCTCGGGCCAGACGGCACAGGATGTCTCAAATTATTTCCATTCGAGCTTCTCATCTTGCTATTATATCGTGGAGACCCCCCAATCAGTGGGAGTTCATATCTTGTCTTTGGAGCACTTGCTGCAGTAGAGGACTTGCTACTCCGATCCTCACTGTTTTCCGAGTCAGTTCCAGCAGCGAATTGATTCAACCCCGAACTCGAATCATCAAGCAGCGCAAAACCATCAAAATTCCTAACCACGGCATTTGTGGAAGACACAGAACCCTCGGTCTTCTGCTTTCTATCGGTGTGTTGCTCCCGTTTGCTCCGGTTGACACCTGAATACCGCAATTCCTGCGCCATCATCTCACCAGCATCACGGCTACTGGCACTGCCCCCTTCCTTACTGGTATCTCGCTTAATCCTCCTCCATTTCTTCAATCCATACCCTTTCTTCGTAGCAGCATGAAACGGCGATGTCGCCTCCGGTTTCAACTCCGCATGCCCAGATTCCTCAGCTCCCTTCTGCTTCAACTCATTCGTATCATTATTATCCACTACACAAGACCCGTTGTTTTGAAGCTTAGTCTCACTCGCACTACCCAGTTTCTCCGAAACCAAATCATTTGTGATCGCCTCATTATCCTCCACTGATTCATGAACCCCACTCCCGCTCCCCAAATCCATCTACAGTCAACACCGCCTAAATCCTGCCTACAATCATCGCTTACATACGAAATTCAAGCTTATCAATCCAGAACAAGATCGAGAACACCGACGTTCAATCAGATCATGGGATTATCCAATAAAATTATTTCCCAGGCGGAATATGATTCTTGAAGTAGAATTCAATTCCCCCAAATAAGGAAACTGGAAAGAAACAATTCATGGGGAAAATTAAAAATAATTCAGAAGGGCGAACATCAATTAACGGTGAGAGGAGTTGATGAACGTACCTTGGGGTGGAGCTCCATAAATAAAAAGTAGAAAATTAGGAGTAATTTTTGGGGGAGAAATGGAAACCCCTAACGTGGGGATGGAGTTAACGATCGAATAATCGATGTGGAAATAACATTATAATATTCTTCTAAGATAAATAATAGTAATATAATATTAACGGTTCGAAAATAGTATTAGGTGGATGGCACATTCGCACGTGCGAATGAATGGTGGTAGGGCCCACCCGGTCGAATTAATGTAATATTGTTTATTAATTAATGTAATATTGTTTTATAATTTTAATTTATTGCAATTTATCTAAAGTGAGATTTATGAGTTTTTACCCTAATATATCAGTTAGTATTAAAATGTACCTTTAATTTTTTTTTAGTGTTTTATCCAAATTTTTATAGTTAAAAATAACGATGAGGACTAACAGAATTAAAAATGCAATGAATTGTGCATTACTTTCATTTAATCAATAAAAATAAATATTACAATAAAATCAGGGTGATCTTGTAAATTTTGAGGCCCGGTGCGAAGAAAATTTTGGTGCCTCTTATTTCAATTAAATAATTATAAATAATAATAAAAAAATATAATATAATATACTCCCTCCGTCCCGGTCAAATTGTCCACATTTGACCGGGCACGATAACCAATGTTTGTGAGTGATAGTGGAAGTTAGTGGGATGAATATTTTATTGATGAGTGTAGATAATTTGCTATTTTAGGAAAGTGAACTAATATTGTGGGACAGACGAAAAAGGAAATGTGGACAATTTACTTGGGACGGAGGGAGTATATTTTAAAATCATCTATCCTATTTAAATTTACAAAATTTATTCAAAAATGTCTTATAAGAAAAAACTTGAGTCATTCACGAATTCACAATCATCTTATTGATTTTACTTAATTTTTAAATAAACATAAAACAAAATAAAAAATTAATTAATACCATATAAACTAAATACATAGTCAGCATATAGCATTTTTTTAAGCAAACTTCTTGAGGTTTTTTTCATCATCTTTTTTCTTTATTTTTTTTTCCAAGAATAAGATAAATATTTACTAACTCAAAAATAGTAATTAACATATTAACAAAATAAATAAAATCAAACAAATTAAAATCTAAAATCACTATGAAAATTTTTAAAATTTTAACAAAAAGTTCAAAGAAAATACCTAGGAACTCTCTAATTCTAGCAAGAAAAATCTCATAGGATTTAATAAGAATTGCACATTATTATGATAAAATTATTATTCAATCATAGACAATATTTGTTTAACAAAAAAATCTTATCAACTTGTTATTAGTTGTTATTTATTAAAATTCGTTTGTAATTCGTATGATATTGAAAAATAAAAAGAGAAATAAAGAAGCAATGGGAAAGTGAAGAAACAACAGTCGCTTTGTATATTCTATAAGAGAGGTCAATATTTTGTTAGCCGTGTTATATTAGGAATAATATAAATTTTAATTTCTCAAGTTGATATCTAGAATAAATCTATTTTTTATTATATTTTTAGCTAAATAATTTTATTAGGCTAAATTTTTTTTCTTAATATTTTTAGTTTAGTTAAATATTAAATTTTTTATAAGATATTTTTTAAATGGTGCCCTTTTTAGCGAAATTAATAATATAATATTATTATTATTATATAATTTTTTAAAAAATAGTACCTTTCATTCGGAGGCTCCGGTGTGGTGCACCTCTCGACTCGCACGGCCTCAGGGCCACCATTGAATAAAATTTCATTACCGTAAAAATTGAGATAAATTTAGCTATGACTAATATATTTGGGTAATGTTCAGAATTTTCCCTTAGATTAATCTTATATATTTAAGGAAGGCTTCTTAATATTAAAACCTCAATTTTAGTTAAGATGTGATTATCAAAATTGATTAATTACAATCATAATTTATGTTTTCAACTATTCTCGCTCGCTACTTATCTGTCAGACATCATCATTTCACTAGCTTCTTACTTTCCACAATTTCATTATTACCATTTTCTCACACTACTTTTCTTTTCTTTTTTCTTAATTTTTTATTCTTAACAAATTAATTACTATTAAAATCATGATCTATATTTTCTTTATAGGGGGACATTCAAACTACAATCTTTCATTTAATCTCTAAATTACATATTATTTTCAATCTTCGTCTTAAGAACATCACTTTTGACTTTTTAGAAATTCAGTTTTTTTTTTAATTGACAATCAAACATCAGATATTGAAAGTTTCACGTCAAATTTATTGAAATTACGTAAAAATCACAAGAGATGAATTCTTTTATTTGCGAAGAATGAAAGAAATTCCAATATAATTTGATTATATGATCAGTTACATAAATGCATTAATTGAATATTAGAGGCATCAATTATTCAATTTTATTTAACTCCCAAATCTTCATAATAAATTACTCAATTTTGTCAAAGGTAAATTGTGGGCGTGAGATTGTAGTGATTTCTGTCAAATAAATCATGATTCGAATCGCCAAAGAAAATAACCCAAAACCACTAGTTTCTCAAAAACCATGTTCCAGATATCAAGTCATCTTCTAATCTATCTATATATATCTAAAAGCAAAACCCCTCATCAAAATATTTTCCCCCCC
>JAPKLW010000510.1:156162-185697 GCA_026898455.1 Plectranthus barbatus
TAGAAGTAATATATACGTGCCGCGCATCGCGCGGGAGGAAAACTAGTGTACAAAATGTCAACAATACACGACCTATAGTTAAGTGATTTACATTATTGTATTGTCACCGCTAGGGGTACAATCGAACCGAGTCAAGTCGAGTAGTGTCGTACTCAAGTTTGATTCGTTTAGTTTCGAATTTTTTTATCGAATACTTTGATGTTCGCGAACTTTGTCGAGTTTTTATTGATCCTAAACGAATTTTTTAAATTTAGAATATATTTAAGATTTTCATTACGATTTTGAAAAAAACGTTATTTATTCCAAAAATAATATCATATTCATACTCAAATTCTAAATTTCTTTCATTACTAGAAAGATCATCATTATTGTTACTCTTAAATCTTGAAAATAATATTTTTATAAAAGTAATTATTTTATATTACTTACTAATTTTAACTAACGAGCCTGCTCACGAGTCGAATACTATGATGCTCAAGTTTGGTTCATTTAATAAACGAGCTTTATTAAACGAACTCGAACGAGCTTTTATCGAATCGAAATACGAGTAGTTCACAAACAATTTAATTTATTTACACCTCTAGTCACTGCGAGTCAAACCGATTAACAAACTATTCAAAATAAGTTTGAGAAGCTCAAATTGTCTTAATGTTAATAAAACTAAGCACTTAACGAATAATTTTCGAGCAAACTTTTTCAATGTCGAACTTAAATTAAATTTGAGTTGAGAATTTTTTATCTAGCTTAATATAATTCAAATTTTATCTTTAAACTTATTATTTAATTATAAACAATATAATTTTTTTTTGACTAAAATTAAAAATATGACTATGATCCTCAAGCATCAAAAGTCTTTTTTTTTTTTTTTCTTTTTCAAAATTTGATTTGATCATTATCAGTTAACTTGTCTTAGGATCAATCCCAACGATAAACAATCAATCTATATAATGTATGCATTTTGATGAAACCACTAATTATCACAAAGTAACTAAACCCCAACTCACAATTGAATTGCAATCCCAAACAAGTAAAGCTCAGCCATTTTCTTCAAAAAATCACATTTTTTAATCAAATGAAATTCACCAATATGCATACAATGGAGTGATATATATTGAAAAATAAAAATTCGTACGTGGTTTTATTCATAGAGGTGGAGGATGAAACGATGTCCCACTTCCAGCAGACCGACGACCACTTTGGGAGACGATCAAACCGCTCGAAGCGGCGTCGTTCTCGTCCAGGAAAAGCCCTTCTGGATTCCTCAACACTCCATGGACGATCGAGATCAATACACCGGCGCTAATACCAATCGACAGGCTATTCAACGGTCCCGTTATCCAAAGTGCTACAACTGTTATCGCGGCCAGGCCGCCAATCACGGCCCAATCCCTGACGTGGTGGCCCCAAATCAACAACGGATCTTCCCGGAAAAAGTGGAGGATCAGCCACAGAAAGAACACCGATCCGATTAAAATCAGCGCAATCGGGGAGCTGATGAGCGACATGGCGGCGCACGCGGAGACTATTATGGCGTAGTTTACGGGGAAGTATGCGGCGTTGCGCTGGAACCTGATGGAGGCGGCGGAGAGGGAAGGTGGGAAGTCGAGGGCGGAAATTGTGGCGAGGAACTCCGGCCAGGGGCGGCAGCGAGAGAGGGAGGCGGAGAGGTTCTGCGCTGACCGGGAGATGACGTCGACGCCGGAGATCGGGATTGTGGAGTAGGTGGAGGGCATTTTGTGGTTGAACTCCGGGAATAGCTTCGACGGCGATATGTTTGTTAGCTGAGCTCAGTAGGTATGGAATATGGAGGGCGGATCATCTGCGTCGAGGTGTACACTAAGTCGGTAGACATGAGATAAGTACTGTGCCTGCGGAGATGTAAATTCAAAATTATCCTACTCAAGTAGACTTTTTTAGAATTAAAAATAAAGGGAAGGTCTCTTTTAAGCATATCTAAACGGTCCGTTTAAGCGTATACGCAAGTTTTTGACAAAAATAAATTATACTCTTATTACTTAAAAACAATTTATTATTTAAATATAGTGAATAAAGTAAATTAGTAAAAATGCAATCTTTTAAAAAAGAAGTGATAAATATAATTTTATTAAGATTTTTTATTATATGTTGTATACATATATGTTATAATACTATAAAATTTTAGAAATTGAAATTAAAAAAATAAATTTAATATTAATGTGACTTTTTTGGAGGAAATGTGACAAAGTTATCATTTGGTATATTGAGGTTTGTTTACGAATACAAGGCTCTAGGAAGTTGGGGTCTGAATATAATAGAGAATAGCAATAAACGAAATAATAAATGCGGGCAAAGTGATAAAGAGAAAATAAGCAATAGTAAAAGAAATGTATAAAGATAAGAGACTTGTTATAACGAGATGACCAATAAAATCGAGCTCCAACCGTCTCTATGTCAATCTCGGTGAATGGGTGTGTTTCGATTGGGATGAGATTAAAAAAAAGAGTATTGACCGAGAGAACTAGATGTCGAAATTCGGCTTACAAGGGAACTACTTATAAGAGTTCAAGGGACATTAGGGTTTCATGGATCTTTGCCGAAGCCGTCGGGTAGCGACCTCCGCTTTTATTGGAATTGTTGCAACGTCTCTATCTTCAATAAACCCCGGGATTCTCGCGAGCTTATCCTTTCACCCCTTCTGACCGTTGAGTAGCTCGACAAGGGCAACTCTCCTTAGTCCGACTTTCTGGAGCGAGGTATTTTTTATTGTCGAATTTCTCGGCTCGCTGATCTGACTGCTTTTGTTGAGCTCTTTTTTGTATGTGAATTGCTTTCGGCTGGGCTTGCTCGTTGTTTGGCCTGTGGAAGTGCTGGCGGACTTCACTTTGAGCCTCTTAAATGGGCTTATTAAAATTATACCCCAAATATATATATATATATATATATATATATATATATATATATATATATATAGAGAGAGAGAGAGAGAGAGGGGTTAGATCATATGAGAATAGATGTTAATGTAAGAAATGAGAATAAATCTCAATCATTGATTGCACAAAATTTGCGGTCATGCTTTAATAATTTCCGTTTTTATTTTATCATCCACGTACTTCATTGTTACGTATTTATGGGTATCATTATCATTTAACTTGTTTTAATTATGGTATCTTCCCTAAATAAATGATTTTCTTCTTTTGGTTTCCTTCTTTCTAGCGATTTGGATTCGTAATTCATTTTCTTTTCGATTTTCCATGAGATTTCAATTGTCTAGTTGAATAAGTTTTGATATATTATTTTAAGAATTTTTATTTCAAACAGTTTTTGAAGTCTTTCATTTTTACTTTTTTATTATTCATCATTCATTATTTAGTATTACAACTTCATTTTTAGTAAACTCCGATTATTCATTTTTATTACTTTTTATTGATTTCATTTTTAGTAATATGTTGTTCATTTTATTTGTTCTGGTGTTCATTTATACCAGAATGTGCTGATATGTTGAAGCCTTACAAAGGGAGAAATTTAAAGTATTGGATGAATTTTATAAACCATTTGAATGACTCAATTGCTAACTATAACAATTCATCAATGACAAAAAATATGTTTGAATATGATTATGTTGAATTAGTTCCATAAACTATCAAAATGTTACTTCCATATGTGGTCAAAACTGAAGGGAGCGACAGTCAGCTAATTCCAAGGAAAGAGAAAGTTATTAAATGGTTAATTAAACATATGAAAATGTGTGCAAAACCTAAGTGAAGATTAAAAAAAGAATCTCACATCGTAATGCATAGTATAATATCTAAAATGAATCTTTCAGTAGATATAATGAATCATACGAGAGATACAATGATCGTTAGATGAAGTATAACTTCAAATAACAAATGTTGTTTTTGAATTTAATGAAGTAGATTGGATATAAAATGAAGCATATAGTAGATAAAATGAACACAACTAAAGTTCGTTTATTGTTCGTAATGATTATGTTGTCCTTTAATGAAGTAAAATGAGGATAAAATGTCGCGTTTTTTTTCAAGCTCTTATGTAATCTGGATCATTGATGTTGTCAAATCTATGGACGAGATTTATTCTCATTTCTCATGATAAGGGTTATTCTCACCAGATCAGCCCCATATATATATATATATATATATATGAGTTACTATGAGAAATAAGAATAGATCTCGCGCGTCCATCTCATCAAATGGACGAACATGATTCATTCTCAGCAAATTGAAAAATGCGGCATTTTTGCCCCAATATCCTGCAGTTTTTCAACGCTCATGATCTATTTTACTCTGTGTGCAGTTTTTCTCGATTATCCTGCAGTTTTGCAAAATTAAGGTTATTTTTGTAATTTTAGCTTTTTTTAAAAAAATCTGAAATAGTATCTCATCAGATTTTTTATTCCTTTTTTCGCGCGATTTGATTTCTTCTTCCTTCTTTGTTCAAATTGATTTATATTTCTTTTGTCGATCAGATTTTTTTCTTTGTTTCTGGATTTCGCATTCGTATTCAATCTCGACGTTGTTAATTATGCTTGAATATAGTTTAAAAAAATTTGTTTTATTCAGATCGACGTTCATTTTTCTATTATATTGTGCATCTTTAGTGTTACCTTTGTGCATTTTTGTATCTTACATGTTCATTTATTCTTTCTTTGTTCGAATTGATTTATATTTCTTTTGTCGATCAGATTTTTTTCTTTGTTTCTGGATTTCACATTCGTGTTCGGTCCCGACGTTGTTAATTATGCATGAATATAGTTTAAAAAAATTTGTTTTATTCAGATCGACGTTCATTTTTTCTATTATATTGTGCATCTTTAGTGTTAACTTTGTGCATTTTTGTATCTTACATGTTCATTTATTCCAAAGTGTGTTAATAAGATGAAGCATTTTAAGGGCATAGTTTTAAGAACTGTTGATGTTGGTATTGAGTTTTATAGAGACTACGCTCGTGTTGTTGCTTTGAAGAAGAAGATGTTTAATTTTTTTAATTCGTATTTATGTAAAAATGAAGTAAATCGGGGCTAAAAATGAAGTAAATTGGGCTAAAAATGAAGTAAATCGGGCTTAAAATGCAGGTTGCTGTTTGTGTTTGAGTATTTTTACAGTTTTAGCCTTTAAAGACTAAAACTGCACGATATTGGGGCAAAAATGCCTCGTTTTTCAATATGCTGAGAATGAATCATGTTCGTCGATTTGATGAGATGGACGCGCGAGATTTATTCTTATTTCTCATAATAACTCATATTCTCACCATATATATATATATATATATATATATATTAGTACAAGTTATATTGATAATTAAAAATTACATATATTTTAAAAAAATACTAAAACAATATGCAAATTTTTTGGCAGGAATAGTTACTTAAACTTCTTTACTTTAATATACAGATAGATTGTATCATAATCTTGATTCTCTCATTTAAAATTATATTCAGTTAACTTATGAAAAATACTCTAATACTTCTTTATTATTAAATTATACTTTATTATTCAATCATGTCAATTAAAAATACTATTCATTGGTGACGGTATTAAAGTTCTACTGAATCATATTTGACACTTACGTAATATACACAGGATAGAATCAAATACTTAATGGTGACTCATCAAGATTTTAACATTATTATAGACAAAGTATTTTTAATTGACAAAATTAATTATTAGGGTATAATTCGGAGAAATATTAGAATATTTTTTATAATTTTCTCATAAAAGTATTCACTATTTAAATTATTACATGAAACTATCATGATTTTTCTCAAATATATAATAAATTATGCATATTATTAAAATATATATCAAATTATCAATTTTGTTAAACCATAACAGTTTGTTAAGTAATTATATTTTTTTATTATATTATGATATATCAAATCAACCAGTTTGTTAGTTAAAATGTATATAAGTGACAAGTCTCTAGATTTGTACTTAGCTCAAAAACTTGTAATGTCCTTTATCAGATTATCGAGTTATAATAGAAGTTAGATATCTCACAAGTTTTGATCTCGTGGCAGCGTCTACAAGTGCTGAAGTGCCTTGAAACTAGCAAGTTACCACCAACAAAGATAACTAAGCAATTTCCTAAATTCAAAGAACAAGGAAACTAGTGCGACCAAACAAAAAAATAAAAAGAATGTGTCAGTCATATCCTTTCACTAAAATCCTTTCAACGAGGTGACTTGAAGACGGTGGTTTCTACAAGTCTGCATCAATAGCGACAAAGACCAAGTTGCTTAGGAATATACCAATTTGAATTTCTGAAACTGGGATAGAGTAATTCTGATACAACGTAGAAAAGTCTACTTACTGTAGGGCTCCGTACGATACTGCAACACGGAAAGCAAACTGCGTCAGAACTTCCCGTTAGTCGAAATTGGATTTGTCTCAAATGGTTAAATCTCTATTTCCTCAAGTCTCGCACCTATAAATAGAGACAAAGACACACAAGAAGAAGGTTATTGATTCGCCTTACAAAAGTTATTAACCTTCACTATGTAACCTCCATCTCCAATGAAGTTACGATTTTTAATTTCTCAAAGCTTAAGACTTCTAAGCTCTCGTAACTTCCCGTGTCCCATACACGAGGTTCTGAGCATCTTGCTATAGCTACTTCTGGAGTTCTTACTTTCATAGTAAGAATCAAAGTTGTTTTTCTCACTCCTTGAGAAACTCGGGGAGAACTCCACTCATCCAACCAACCTCGACATTCTTGGAAGAACACAAACATTCAACCTCTTTCCAGCTGGTTGTTGTGTGACGTGTTCGCACATTAAGCTGTAGAGAGCGAGTTCCTGATGGACTAGGCGAGACCGCATACAACTAGTGGACGGAAGAGCTGCCCACGACTGCAACAGATTGTGCTAAATCACGTTGTAACGAGTTCTAGTAATTTCCAACATGCACGGTTGAAGAATAGAAGTAGGATATTTGATTGAGAACCACTATAAAAATCTTATGTCCTTTACCTGCTATATTTTTCTTGTTCTGTTTTGATTTTTGCACCTGTTATGAAACCCTTAATAAGTTGTTAGGTGTATCTCTTGCAAAATTAACTAAAAAAAAGATTTGATTGTCAAACCAGTTTTCAAAATCAGAATTGACCAGACTCAGTCAGTTCTAAGACTAGAGGAGTTAATCTCTTATTTTTATTCGTTCAATTTTCCACTGCGTACGCTATCATCTAAACTCCAACAAACACCAACATTTCTGCTGAGCCAAAAAAAAAGGAAAAACAATGCATGCAAAAGCAGATGCAAGAGATTTATAAGGCAATGAATCATAGAGTGAAAACTATAAAGAAAGTGCAACTGCAACTCATTATTCAAAGAGGGAGATTCCGAGTAACCACCTAAGAAGAGAAGCCCAAAAAACTGCTTTCAATCTTAGCAGACTTTTTCAGTGCTTGTATACAGTGTATATATAAAAACCCCACTCATCTCTCAACCTTTCCATCATCTGCTACTCCTCCATCACTCACACTCTCTATGTTGTGTCATTTGTATTCTATCTGGTCTGCTCGTTCATGAAGAAAAATACACGGAGGACCTGAGTTGGACCGATGACGACGGCAGCGAAGCACTTGAATGTAATGGTGCATCAGAGCCTTCTGGGATGCAAACCCATTTACCTAAATTTGCAGTCATTGCAGATCCGGTAAACTGGGGATCGACCTGCGTTTGGCGGTAACTGTAGAAAGGATTCACATGCCTCGAGTCAGGTGGCAACAGCATTGCTGATGCTACTGATTCCCTGGCCTGAGTGTTTGTTGAGCAATGCGTTTGTGCTGCTTTAACAGCTAAACCTGCTTCACTTTCTGGTGTGTCATCAATGATAATTATTTCCTGGTGTTTACCGGCAGAAGAATCTCGCGTTTTCAGATGATGATGATGATGGACAGGAGGAGCACCTGGTCTGATATTTGACACTAGTTGATCAGTCATCAAACTGAACCCGCCTGCATATTCAGCAGAAGTGACATTACCACCGAAGCTCATACCCGAAAACATGGCTGGTGATGGACGAGAAGGCAGTTTTGGTGATGGCCTATGATTAGTAGGAATCTTGAAAGCATCTGATGAATTGAAATCAAACTGCTGTGCTGGTTGCATACTGTCAAACATGGAAGGACCTCGCGGAAACATATGGTGAAAAGAGTTGGGCTCGTTCGGGTTACTTCTGGTAGAGAGACCATTATCAACACATAACCTCCCAGCTGGATGCTCTATCTGGGAAGGCCGAGTTATAGGAGACTGAGTATCATCTTTATTCACCACCATTAAGTTCTTTCCCATCAGTCTCAGAACAGAATTTGAAGTTGAGGGACTTGGGAATTCACAATCACCGCAAGCCCGGAACATTGCCTCGGAACCATGAAGAACTGGCACATGAGTGTAACCATTTGGTGAATCTGTCAGATCTTTCCTGGTTACAGGAGTTGGCGCCTTCTCAGCTGCTCCCAATTCGTAACAGCGGATTCCGTTGTCTGTATCATCATTTACTTGCTTTTCAAGGGCAAGAACTGAGACAGAAGTCCTAGTCCGTCTCCTTAAAATTTGTGACTCCTGATAATTCAAACCACCACCTTGCAAGGATGCATCCTTCCTAGAGCAACAACATGGCTGGATATTCTGGACTTCACGATTCGCATCGGGTAACATAAAGTTCGCCTTTAAGTTAAGAAGGTTAAGTTCCCTGTCTCTGCTAGCAATCTGCTCAAAGTGAGGAGAGCCTTCAACCACAGGATTGATCCTCTCTTTCGTTGTGTCGAGTTGACTTGCGTGTTTAAAATGAGACTGTGCAGACAAGTTAGCAGTGGATATTGAACTAGATCTTCCAGCAACAGAATTTGACACTGTTGACATTGCAGAAACAGGAGAATCCGAAGAATCCATCTCCACCACTTCGTGTCCATCATCAGAAGATTGTATCCTGCACGTGTTCAACGAAGAATGTCCCAGCAGTTCTTCGGATCCCATACGACCAGGACTTGGTAAAAATGAGCCAGGTGGTCCTGGTATGGGAATCGGTTCAACATCAACGAAGTAATTTCCTTGTCCTCCATCACCATCCATTTCATAAGTATCACGAGTAACCAAATCTTTGCCAGCATTGTCAGCACAAAACATCTCCTGGTCTGCATGGAACACTAGCTCAGCTGGGCAATGCATATCATATTCTTTGCTATAATATTGCGATACACATTCAACGTTAGAACCGGCAAGTCCAGAGAATGCAGAATCCATGGACTTGCTAAAGGAAGTAAAACCATCTCCATCAGTCGAAGTTGGCTCACGAACGAAATCATCCAGCATTTCACCCTCTTCTTCTGAGACACTTGTGCCAATTGGAACACTCCCACTGGTAAAAGAATCAGTTTCGTTCTCAGCATTACTAGTATCAGACTCAGTTGATGTCTCTGAGCCCTTCGAAGTCATGTCTCCTATCTTCTTGTGAATTTTTAAAACCCTAGAGCTATTGGTCAACAGCTCACCAGAGTCCTCTTCCATTAGTGTAGGAGTAGTATCTTCTGCAAGAACTACTGCCTCTTCATCTGATAGCAATGAGTAACGCAGCTTAGGGCTCTTGGAATTTAAAAGCTCTCTCCCCGAATTCTTCTTCAATTGCGCACCAGATGCATGTCTGACAGACAACAGCTTTGACCTCAAAGATGAAAACTTCTTGCCTCCAGATGAGTTTGCATGGCCCAAAGACAGTTTTTTCAGAAGTGTAGCATTTTTGCCTTGGGATGAAAAAGTATGATGATGGGAGGTGCTTGAGCCAATTAAAGAGCTATCGTTTTTAGCAGCCGGGCCACTGCTTATCCCTATTTCCCTGTCACTGTGTGAAGAAGCAAGATTTTCTGCACTATTTGGAGGATCCATTAGGCGCTTGTGAAATGAGGTACTGTCTTTTCTTGACTGCTGAGCATTAAATTTGGATGACACCAAATGACTTTTCTTTTCTGTTACATGATCGGATCTCAACGAGGAAAATCCCAGTTCTTTTCTCTGAGAAAGCAGTTGTGTCCGTCCATCATGAGATCTGGATAAGTTCTCCTTTCCTATGTGGCCTTCAGGAGGCAACACGGGATTATCATCAGATGAAGTTGGACATATCGGGCCACTATTTCCTCTATCAACGAGTGACGAAGCACTTTTTGTTCTCGAGTACTTCAAGCTTTTATCCGGGAGCTGATTTTCAAGTTCAAGATTGATCTTCTTTTTTAGACCAGTACGCTTGGAGCCTACCCACTGTTTAATCATTCCAAAATCATCAGACTTCATATGATCAGAGGGTATGAGAGACTTTGCAGGATTATCATCCTTGTGACCTTCAGATAGATAGATCTTCTGTCGGACATCATCAACCTGCGAAAAACACAGCGCAGATTTTATATGGAAAGATGAAAAAATAGTAAGCATTTGATACATGCCAATTCAAAAATGAGAGATCTCCATATTGGAATGGGAGCAGAAAAGTTTGGAAACGTATAGTGCAAGCATGAAGATATCTGCTCATCTTTTCTCAAAGACAATTGAATTTAAGACAGAGAATCAAATCCACATCCATTCAACTATACGAGTATTGAACCAACTAACTACTGCAGTTTTAAGGAAGAAAGCGAAAGTAAAGATGAGATACCTCAACCCTGGGGTAGCAACTTTTCAGACCATGCAGAGGATAGTCAGGAAGTAGATCCGGAATGGGAGAGCAGCTTCCTTGTCCATCAAGAGAACTTTTCCGAAGGTCAAGATTCTTGATAGTATGCTTCTTTTTCTTCTTCTTACTTGAAAGTAATTTGATTACTGTATCTCTTTTGACAAACTTGCAAGGCCCAGTATCATCAATATTCGGCTTTGAAGGCGGATTACTGAGCTTTGATAAGATTCGAAGCTTTGTGCCACTGGAATCAATATATACATCACCCTCGTGGTTGATGTCCTCGATACTGTCTGGAGAATGCGCCTTCTTCCCCTCCTTAGCAGCACATGCTAACAAATCCTGAGAGTGAAGCCCCATGTTAGAAGCCCAGTTTGTTCCATTTCTTATATCAAGATCCTCCAATGTAGAGTGTAGGGCTGTTTCGTAGATGTCCACCATCAATCTTGTTTTCCTTGGTTTTATTCTATGCTTAATCACTTTGGAATTTGCTGTCAATTTGACTGACTCTCCCGAAAGACATTGATCTATATGGGCATTCAAAGTAGTGTTAGAAGACGATGAAAATGTCTTGCACACGGGGCACACTTTCGAAGCCATTGCTTCTGAGACCACAGGAGTGCTAGCAGCTGAATCCTCAGCTGATTTGGGTTCAGAAATATTGTTTAACTTCAAAATCAACCTGCACTTCTTAGCCGGGCCTCGGGTATTGCTTTCTGCCTTCTTGCACTCCCTAACTGCAACTTCAGGTCTTTCCCTCAGCAAATATTGAGCTTCTGGTTCATTTTGAATTGGAGGAACCGAATTCATATCAGAACATGATTGGCTGGTTGTGGTTGATGGAAATTCTTTATCTTCCTCACATTCACTCGAGTTGATATTGTCAATATTCACAGCTGGCCTTTCGCAAACGCTACCATCGCTACGATCTGAACACCTTAAACTATCATCAACTATAGAAGGGTTTCTCACAGAATCCAGAGACTGGAAAGGAGGCAATACATCCTTCACTCCATGCTTTAAACAAACCTGCAAATTCTTCTGAGAAAATGGCCAATTATTCTTGATATCTTTGCCCCGCGTTTTGAAAACATAATCCCTGCAGCAAAATGGATGGCTCGTCAACACTACAATCAAATAAACTCCAGATTTAGGAAAACAAGTTGATGCAGTTTCCTAAAGAGCTCTAGACAGAGGATTCAGCAGCAACTACACAGCCTCACCAAGAACATCATTTGATCACAAAATTGTAGAAAGATAATGGGATAAATGGATTTCAGATAACAAATGCAGGCTGCAGCATAAAATGACCAAAAAAACCCAAATACAGGAGGCCAAAATTGACTAACATCGGTCATCATAAACAATGGAAGAAAAGATTGACCCTCAAAGCCAAAAAAATTAGCAGAGAGATCAAGAAAGCAAAACACCAGAAGATGGAGATATAAAGGAAAACCCATAAGTGATCAATCACAAACAGATGATAGATGCTGGCTAGATCTGACCAAACAAAAGAAACCCCAAGTAGCAGAATGATTATGATCAACACTCCTGTGGTGGAGAGAGAAAGATGAGAGAGAGAGTTTTCAAGAGTGAAAAAAATAGAGAAGGAAATTTTTACCTTATGGAGAACTTGGGAACTGGGTTGTTGTAATCAAGGCCTGACTTCAACAGATCTACCTCAAGCTGTTGCCTATTATTATCAGAAGCTCTCTCATCACTGCCACCATCACTACTCTTC
Source organism: Plectranthus barbatus (assembly GCA_026898455.1). NCBI lineage: Eukaryota > Viridiplantae > Streptophyta > Magnoliopsida > Lamiales > Lamiaceae > Plectranthus > Plectranthus barbatus. Next base: position 168,562 of record JAPKLW010000510.1, read on the forward strand.
AGTTGCGAGATTTCACAGAGATCTGGCGGAGGGTTTTCAGTGGATAACATCTGCTGCTATCCTTGCCTTCCTTGTGCTGTTTAGCCAAACAGTCACAAGAACTTCCCCTCTCTCACTCCCTCAACCCCAAAATCCCCCGTGTGTTAAAACAGTAGGCCGCGCCACCGGTACCCCACCATCACCACCACCACCACCACCACAGAATCCAACAACCCCACCTCTAAAGATCTCACCTTTTCCACTTAATCCATCAGCCCTGCAAGGAATACATACATAAAGGTGTTAGAACAACAAGACCCACAAGTTTCAGACATGAATAGTAGATTCTAGACCCTCTAGCATCGTTATTTTATGTGGGGAGTTTGAGTGAATCCGAAACTTATATACATACATATATCTCTCAGTTCATCAAGAATCTGTTTGGGAAAGAGCTCGAGTAAGCAAGAAAAAGGGCAATTTTAGGGAGGGCAACAAGACTAAGACCCCAAGCAGTCGTCATTTTATGTGGGTACACCAACACAAATTACATATATTTCGTGAAGCTTTTCAAGTTGGAAAACAACTAAGCGCTTACGCACACTCCTATCCTAAATTCAACTCAAGAAAGTGAAATTGGTGTTGGAGATTTGACGAAGTTGAGATGAAGAGCAAAGATTTCAGATACGAACCAAGAAAAATTTTGGGGGCTTCACACACAGTCGTATATGTGGTTAAGAAGAGCTCAAAATCGAAGTCACCGCTGGGAAATTGTTTTAAAATATGAGAAAAAGATTCAAAAGAAACCCAAGAGAGTGAACAGTAGAAATCACAAAGAGAAGAAAAAAAAAAAAAAACCAGCATTCAAATTCAAAGAGAGAGAGACGGACCAGATTTACTTGCTTGGTTCATAAAAGAGAGAAGACTTAGCAAAAGTCCGCCAAAGGATTAATAAACAAAAAACACCAAAAAAATCAAATTGCCGTGAACAATGGATCATAAAATCACACTACTTGTGAGTGAAGTTCATAGCGAAAATCTCCCCAAAAAAGGGAGCAAAGTCCAAAGAAAGAAACCTCCAGTAGAACATGAAAAAACATCAAATGAAAGCCCAAGAAAATCTGATTCAAGAAACCCTCCAGCTGTAAAAATAAAATCATCGATCTACAAACCTTGCTAGCTTTGAAACTCTTTCAAGAGGGAGAAAAATGAGGTTATCCGTTATCGGATTTGTTAACAGCGATCGATAATGAGAAAGCAAAAGAAAAGAGGAGAGAGAGAGAGAGAGAGGGGTATGTGTGTCTGTATATATGTATATATGTAAGAGGGGGGGAGGAGAGAAAACAGGCACCACCCACTCACACATCAAAAGGGCATCAGGTTCTTCAGTCTACCAGAAAGCAGGTTTATTATACCATTAAACACCCCACGATTCACCTCTCACCCTCTGTGAATATGCGTGAGACAAGAAAAAAGAAAAAGAAAAGGATATTATTATAGGAAAAAAAGATACAAACAACCAAAATTGCAGAGAGAGAAAGAGGGGAGCAGTCATAGTCTAAACAAAGCTGTCCTATCCTATACCTACCCTACAGCAGGAGAGTTTTTTCTTCCATTTGCTCGAATTATTTAATACCATTACCCATTTGAACTGTTTTTAACATCAAAAATTTCAACTTAGTTTGCATTTGCATGATGTATGAATTTGTGGGTTGCTCGGTTTTAGCCTCTTTCTGTTCCCGATATTACGAATTTACAGCAAGCCAAACCAAACCCATCCAGCCATGGCTACGCGACAACGAAGCTGTACTTTTTTATTTATTTTTTGGTTGATATTTTGATGGAATAATTATGATAAAAGCAATTCTAAATTAATGATGTCTTGTATTTAGCTTCACTAATTAAACAAACTATTCCTTTTTTTTTTTTTTCACTTTCTTGGTGTTACTTCTAATCCACAGTCATTTCCTCGCCAAGAAATTTCTCTTTTTTACGCTTTATCCAAATCTATTTCAACACAATACATTTGATATTTTGTGTTTTGGAATACTTAGATTAGATTATTTTTAAGTAACAAATAAAATTATATGATTTAATAAAAATTTATATATATATTAAAGTAAGGCCGGATGCATGATATGGTAAGTTTGAGTTGCATTAATAGTTCATTAAATAACTGTTTAGTTCCTTTATAATAAGTGAAACATTCTATAATTATAAATATCAATTATATATTTTTTGTTGTTAATCTATGTCTATATATAAATTAAAACAAAACTGATTGCAATATATGATAATATTTAGTTGCATTATCATGTGAAAATTTTCTATTATTATTTTCCTATAATATGCATTGTAATAATAATTAATTAGATTGATTTTAATTATCATTAAGGAATTATTATATTCCATAATAAACGTGTCACGGATTATTTAATACAATAATTATAATTATAATATACGAGTTAATTATAAAATATAGGGTACACAAATTAAGTCTTAGAATGAATCAATATATTTTAGAGAAATATTTATAAATTAATTAGATTGATTTTTTTAATTATTATTTTATTATAATATGCGTAAGAATTATAATTGATTTTCAATAGAAGGAAATATATATCAAGCTAAATTTAGAAATTCTATATAATTTTATTTTAAAATCTTGAACATACATATATTTGATAATAAGCTTAGATTATGTTCTTAATTTTTATTTCCGAATAACATGCATGGAGATTATAATATTATTTCATCATATATTGTAAGTGGTTAACAAAATTAAATTTATAAATATTATTGCCTTTATTAAGACAATTATTTTAAATTATTACCGTAAATTAAGACAATTACGATAATTAAGGATTACATAAATTTTACTCTTACAATATTTCAAGGTTTTATAAGACCTTTAATAAAATCGATACGCATTATAGCGTTGCATCACACATGGAGATGGAAGCTACATTATAGACGGAGTATTGTAGAGTTGAAAAAAAAAACTGTAATTTCTTCTTTTTTTTTTTCCTCATATAATGTTGTGGTAATTATTGTAGGTTAATAGGTTACACAATTTATTTTTGTGTTTATTTATATGGTTTTAAAATATTTTTCAATACATGATAATAGTTTTTGGTTTCAAAGAGACTTATGTATAAGCTGTTGGAATTATTTATTACTCCCTCCGTCCCGTCCTATTAGTGCCATTTGCCATTTCGGTCCGTCCCAACCTATTAGTCCCATTTCTAATTTTGGAAATTTTAAATTATTAAAATAATCATTTTTTTAATTAAATTTAATAACCTAATGGGGAAGTTACTAAACTACCCTTCTAACCCTAAAAAAAAAGACCCCCCCTACCCCCGCCACTTTTATCCGTCTATCTACCTCTCTCTCTCGAACATTCACTCACCTCCCCCCCAACCCTAATTCTCTCGCTCACCCCCCCCAACCCTAGTCCGAGCCGCCGCAACCCTCATCCGCCGCTGCCCTCTCTCGCCCCTCTCTTCTCACCGCCGCTGGTATTCCATTTCCGCGATGATGAGTCGCCCTGTCTCTGCATCTCTCTCCCGCGAGGATGATTTGCCGATGATCCTGGATCTGTCTCCCTCGCCGCCAGTTGCTGCTGCCGGTGACGCGATCTACTCCGACGACTTCTTGTCTTCTACCGCCGGGGGCTTGGAGGCGGGGAAGGTCGACCGGATCCACTCTTTTCTGAGCGACGACCACCGTGCCTCCCCTGCTTCCCCTCCGGCCGCTGAAAATCTGTCGCCCCCGCCACCAGTCTTCCGTGCAGGTGACTATCTTCTAACCGACGGCTCCAATAGTCCTTGCTCTATTTTGACATTTTCTAAATATCCGCCTTTCTCACATCCGTCTCTTCTCACCGCCGGGGTCACGGAATCGTGGATGGTCGAAGGTGAAGATCTCATTGCCGCCGGTGACTTGGAGGCGCGGATGGCAGATGGTGAAGAAGACCGGCCTCTGAGCGGTCCGGTGATGGAGGGAGGGTGTCCGCGAGAGGAGATCTTGGCCGTGGTTCGCATTTTCTGGGATATTTACTTCCCTAACATCCGGTGAACCCTAAACCCTTTGGATCATGTTTTGTTCAATGCATTATCGCATGTTGCATGTTGGTTGTGGGGTCTGTGGGTTGATTTAGGGTTGGGTTAAGGGTTTGGATCTGTGGTTGTTGACTCTGTGGGCTGTGTCGGCTCTGTGATGATTGGCTCTGTTGGCTCTGTGGTTGCTTGGCTATTTGATTCTTGGCTCTGTTGTCTCTGTGATTATGTTGCATGTTGGTTAATTGTTGGATATGTCGATTGATTGGTTGTTGGCTCTGTGGTTGTTGGCTGTTGTTGGCTGGATGGGTCTGTGTTGCATATTGGTTGGCTCTGTTGGAGCTTGGCTATTGTTGGCTGTTGGTTTGGTTGATCTGTTGTGGGAATTTGAGGCTTTTGATCTGAAATGATAAAAATAAATTAGGCCACACACTTTGTAAAATTAAAAACACATTTTTGATTCTTAAAGAAATGAAATGTGTTTTAGGCTGTTTTGATCTAGTTCCATTCATTTCCTGGGTAAACATTTCAGATAAGCAAGCTATAGGATAATGCATTACATTCATGATTTCTTGCTTTAACATTGTTCTTAGCTTATGCATGCATGCATTACAAAAATCAGCTGCATGTCTATATATGTGTAAGCTTTACAAAAAAAAGGCCAAAAGCCTAAACCCTATGAAAGCATGTCTTCTTCTTGCATCCCTAGCTCAGAGATCAGCCTCTGTATTCCATTTGCTTGTCCTGCATCAATTAACAACTGAATGCTCTCTTGAACCAATTCCTTGGGTATTTCTAAATTTGTTGGTAATTCATTGGCCAACAATAATGAATTCTTCTTCATGTGTGGAACCTTGTATGAGTTGCATCCCTTAACTTTCAGAATTTCATGTAGGCAGCATTGTAATGATAAGAACACCTTGTTTAGGGTCATTGCTTCAAGTGTGTTGTAGCTACTTATAACTGCACTCACTAGCTCCTCTGCATCCCTGCATGCTTGTTGCTGTTGTAAACTCTGAATTGCTCTGAAAAATCCTAGGTCATTCACATTACAATCAGGACTATTTGGTGGTTGTTGCACTAGAGATATGTTAAACCCATCAGATTGTGCTACTGCTTGAAAATCTGGGTCAGAATTGTTGATATGTGGCTTTGCATTGTCTTGTTGTATGTAGATTGTCTTACTTAGACATGCAGGCCATTTTGCTTTAATTTGTGGTACAATCTGAAAATATAGGCATTAATTTAAGTGAGTAGGATGAAAATTAGACAAAATAAACATGCATGACATTTTAAAATGCAAACTCTATACCTGATTGATTAAGCAATCCTTGATCACTTGCTTTGTGATTGAATTGATTGGTTTAGTCTCGATTGTCCCTGCAGCCCTCTTCTTGCTGTTTCTTTTTGCCATCAATTCTTCAGTGAATGGCCAAATGCCAATTTTACCATCAAACACAACTATCCCATCTTCTGAAAATACAGGTCTAGACACAGCACACATAAACATAACCTTTGGTATGAACTTCTTGCTTTTGCATGCTCTGTGAACTTCTTGTTCAGATTGGGTGATGTAGTATCTGTGGGTCGTTTTGGTTAAATAAAACCATTTCTCATCAATATGAATGACATTCATCATTGGCTTGAATCTTAGGATGTTAAATGCATTGTCATATTCTAAAGCTTGCACACTGAATTTTAACCTAGAGAACTTGTTTGGAGCTGTCAAAGCTGGCTTAATGGCATTTGTGTGTGCTTTGATCAGATGTGATTTTGCCCATCTTCCCACCACAGATTTTGGAACACTTAAACTGTCTGCTAATGCTCTAATTGTTCCTCTTCTTTGGTAATGTATCTGAGCAATTTGATCAAAGTTTACCTGATGTTTAACTTGTTGGATTCTCAGATGTCTCTTGCCCACAACATTCATAATTTCACCTCTTTGTCTTTGCCTTTTGCAGATTCCCAGATGCGTGAAACAGTTTTCCGGCAGACATTGAAGGTTGCAGCTGCTTCATTCACTTTGCCCCTTCCAAGCTTCCCATCACAGCTGTGCAGTAGCAAAAACTGCAGGATTTCTTCTTTTTTTGAATCTGAAACATCCCCTTTTGCCCCCATTTAGCTATACAAATGCTGAAATGTTTAATTTCAGAGATCAGCCTCTGTATTTATAGAATTATCCTACTTAGATGATTGTAAAATTTGAAAGTTGGCTCCATTATTTTGGGCAGGAAATTTTCCCTCTTAATTTTTGGTTTTTTACCCTTTTAGTAATTTGTCAATCCACTAACTCTTTTTGCATCTTTTTTAATGAATTTTTTTTTGGCTTTATTGACTTGCATTGGTTTGTGTGTCCCTTCCTATGGGACTAATAGGAAGGGACAGAGGGAGTATTACTTTTGCCATTACGGGTTGGTCTCCTGAGTAGGGGTGTTCGCGGTCCGGTTCGGCCGGTTTGGAAGGAAAATCTTGGCCAAACCGATAGGTACGGTTTGAAAATTTTTCAAACCAAACCGGCCAAATAATTTTTTGAAACCAAACCGGCCAAACCATATAAAAACGGTTTGGTCTGGCCGGTTTGACGGTTTGAAAAGAAATATGTTTCAACTTTCAACAATCTACTATAATTTGTAGAAAACTAGGGCCTAAATACAAATTAATTATTTTATATTATTTGTTACTACTTATAATAATATAATTTTTATTCTAAAAATCTTATATTTATATTTTAATGTAAATCAAAAGAAACACATGGGTCAAATGTATAAAAATTATAACCTTAAAATTCAAATGTAAAATTGAAAGAGATGTGTAAAATTATTATTATAAAGTTCATGCTTAATTTATCTTAAGGAAATTATATAAAATAATATTATTTAATGTTAATACTTATTAGTTTATTTTTGATAAATAAAAAAATAAAACTAAAACTATAGTATGTTGACCAATAAATTTGAACATGGGTTAATTGTATGAAAAAGTAGAAACTTAACAAATGAGCTACAAATTATTTTAATTAATTATACTATATATATATATATACATATATATACGGCCAGTCCGGCCCAAATGGCCGGTTTGAGTCTCCAAACCGTAACCAAACCAAATTTATCCGGTTTTAAAATTTTCAAACCGCCAGTTTGAAAATTAAATTTCAAACCGGCCAAACTGGCCAAATTAATACGGTTTGGCCGGTTTGACCGGTTTCGGCCAAACCATGAACACCCCTACTCCTGAGAGACGGTCTCACCATTTTTTATTGTGAAACGGACCTTAATACATCATTTCAATAAGTTAAATATATCATTTCATTTTTAAAAATTATATTATTTGCAACAAAGAAATACATCATTTGCAATAAAGAAACACATCATTTCATTAAATTCATCTCACAATAAAAATGGTGAGACGTCATTTGCAATAAAGAAATACATCATTTCATTAAATTCGTCTCACAATAAAAATGATGAGACCGTCTCATCTGAGAATTTGCCATTACTTTTTTGTAGTTGTTGATTATATAATATTTGTTATTACACAGTTCAAATTCTTTGTTATGTATATGTTTAGTTATTGTTGTCAAACTAATTTTTGCACATGTGGATATAAAGGATTCAAAAGAGTTATATTGTTAATAGAAATTTATTTGTTATTATTGAGTCAAAATATATGTATCGTTCTATTTTATGATTGATAAATTTAAATATCTTGATATTGACAAAAACTTGCGTTAGACACGCCTAAACAGTTTAGGCGGGTTTTATCCATACCCAAATGGGTTCACCCATCCCAAATAGGATTTATTAATCCCCAATTAAGGTATATTAGATTTTGGCTTGGGTTAAGGGATAAAACTCGCCTAAATCATTTAGGCGTGCCTATAACCTGAGACCTTCTCATTGATATTAAATGTATTCATTTTACTTTGCAATCTTATCTTATGAGAAGGTTAAGCAAGACGAAGCAAGATTCATGAAACGAGAATTAATTGTAGAATCAATTGATCACACAAATCAAATATAAAGAGATATTGTTCTACTCTGAATTTTTTATAGTTATTTCATATTTTTTTTTATGTGTATTATGTTCCATTAATTAGAATGTTGCGGTATTACCACAATTTAGAAAAACAATTTTATTTATTAATTTAATCATAATGCATTTTCTATCCATCTCAATCTATTTGTTAATATTTTATGCATGATTTGATATTTTATATTCAATACTTCTTTCAATCTTAATTTATTTTTTTATCATTATTTTTGCTAACCTTTTTTACCAATTAATGGAAGTATTACAAACATTACAATCGGCAATCATATTATTGAAGCTAAATACTTACGAGAAATTGTTCGGGTGAAATTATATTTTGTAATACCCCGTGTTATTTTTCAACCTTGTAATAGTTGTTCGGATATAATGTAAGGGAAATTTCTTTTATTGAGAAGCATTTGAATTATTTGATTGAGATTGGAGAAGTTAATTATGTTATTGAGTTTGGATATTTTATAATCTTGATGAAATTATCAAGCTTAATTGGAAATATTGATGGTGGAAAGATAAGATATAATATTTCATGATGGAATTGTTATTTTATAAGGTGGAATTAATCATGGATTATGATTGACCTATGATATCATATTAATAATATGTTATGCTATGGTATAAGATATGGAAGAGGGTATAAATAGGAGAAACTATGCATTATAACACTTTTCTACCTTATATTATATTTAGAGAGAGAAGTGTGAGAAACCCTTCTCCACCCCTAAAACCCGTCAGACTGCTTCCCGGCCATTTTCCGGACAACGGACGAGCCATCATCACCAATTTGTAGTACACTTCCAGAGCTTCGATTTGAGTACTTGTGGGTTTTGAGAGGACAAGGAACGAGAGAGATATCGGAGTTTGAAGTTGAGGTGGGTTTTGTTACGAATTTGAGATTTCTTTAATTTAAATCTCGTTATTCCGGCCAAATTCCGGCATTTTGACGATTGATTCGTGTTCCCCATCATGTAGGGATCATTCGCTCGTCGAGAAATCTCAGTTTGGATGCAAGAAATCCCGACCACCGCCGCATGTGGAGGAACTCCGGTGAGCTATTCCATGTCCTCATTTTTCGTCGTATTTTCGTGTTTCGTGGGTATAATCTTGTTCCTCGTGGTCTGGGGAGTTTATATATATAATTGCATGTGTAATCGGCCGGTGGAAACGCGAGGAACGGTGAGTTGCAGGTTCAGCTCCGGCGAAGCCCGCGAGGAAGACGACTCCTGTCGATCGACAGGGAGGTTGAGGCCAAGGGGTTTGTCGATCGGACATCCTGTCAGAGGATGTATTTCGATCGACACAACGGTTGTCGACAGGAGGCATATCGAGCCACTTCTGTCGATCGACAGAAAGCATGTCGATCGACAGGGATGCCAACCTGAAGAGAAAATCAACACACCTCTGTCGGTCGACACAAAACATTTCGATCGACAGAGATGGGTCGACAGAGGATATCGACAGGGTTGTGTCGACTCGCATGGGGAATGTGTCGACCAAGGTTGTGTCGACCGACACAGATCTCTGTCGGTCGATACAGAGGCTTGAGAAAGAGATGCAGTTTACGATTCTTATCCAACTCTAATTCCTTTCAAGTCTTATTTACTTATGATTAAGATATATGACTTAGATTATTCGTATTGACTTGAGTATTCTTAATTGTTTATAGGAGATTGAAAGCAAGGATCGATTGAGCTCATTCTAACCAGAAACATCTATACTTAAAGCCAAGAACGAGGTGGGAAACTATTTCAGTAAAAACCAAAATGCGTGTTTTCATTTCAAAATGTGTTACCAACTGTTTTGTTTTTAACTGAAACTGCTATGCATGTTTTGTGCTATTATATTTGTCCTCTGTCGTTTCCCAACGACAAGAGAGAAAACTAATGAGTTTAGAACCAGATTCTCATAACTGCGCTAGAACTCAATTAGTAGTATGAAGTAGCGACTCCATATGATTGGGAATTGGAAGACATAAGGTGGAAATTGTTGTATTTGGTTAAAGTGATTGTGAATGATGATAGTAAATGATCGGGTCTCAAAAAGGATTTGCTGAGACTAGTGCACTTAGATGACAGTGGGTTGAGTGTGTTTACATTCCTGACTGATCATCGTAACTTGGAAGTCGGACAAATTCCAGTTACAACACTAAAACAGATATAATATCATGTAAATAGCACTCGTGTGAAAATAAAGTGTTTTGGATAGCATGGTTCTTTTCAACAAAACCCCACGTCTATCTGTGTGAGTTGCATAGCAATGTTTCATATATAACTGTATGTTTTCGGGCATGTTTCTCATTGGGTACGAAAGTACTCAGCCCCTCGCGTTATTTCTAAAATGTGCAGGTTAAGCAGCATGGATGGGAGTTGCGGGGTGTAAGCTGATGAAATGAAGGTGTTTTGAAAAGTTAAACAGATCCTGTGACATGTATCTCCATATACATGTCACCATCACGCTACACACACTGCTGCACCACACTCTGAATTTCCCCTTCCCTTTTGAATCTTACAATCTGTAAACTTTGTTATTAAACTGACTCGAAGTACTATTTCTTTTCGTTACTTATCCTTTTATTAAATTAAATCTTCCCTTTTAATTCTTGAAATGTGTCTGATAAAACCTGAAACATCAATGTAACGTGGCCCCAAATTGGGAAGGTCAGTTGTGGGCGTTACATATTTATTCTTAAAATAACTCTCACACCGATATACAAAGTTTCCCTTTATTATTTCTAGGAATGTCAAGCTAACTAATCCATCGATTTTCAGATCAATACTATTGGGTTCCAGGTTATTCAGTTTGTGCTTAATCGGACTGAATTTTTTTCGGATTAAAATTTTTTGATCTTAAACCTAAACCATCGGTTTTCAAGCTAGCCCGTTGGGCCAAAAAATTTACGAATTATTTTTTATTTATAGTATTTTTCATGTCATTAAATATTTCCTTACTTTAATAATTTAAAAATAATAAAATATATACAAATATATATTATTTTCCTCAAAAGACAATCAACACATCACAATCTTTATATATTTACACATTTACATATTAAAAATATATTATTTATTAATATTAATAAATTCTTTACGATTAATTAGTTTTTAAGGACTTTATTATCTATTATAAATTATTTATATTACGTAACTTAAAAATTATTAAGAAATATAATATTGAATAATATAAATAAATTTTGGTAATATAATTATGATAAAAATATTAATAAAAAAATTAATTGCGTCAATCGAGCCAACTTATCATTTTTTTGCTCAGCCTATCGGGCTTTGGGTTATTAGGTTAAAAACATTCTCAGGCTAAAATATATCGACCTAACCCGCATTTTGATTCTGGTTAATCGGGCTTATCCGTAGGCTTCGGGCTAAATTGGCATCCCTAATTTTTCTTATGCTATGACTATTAATAAAACTAAAGAAAAATCCTCATCATATGTTGTTGCTTTGTTGAAGAAATTTATCTTTACACATGGTGAATAATATGTTGTTATTTCTCGAGTTATGAGTAAAAGAGGACTCGAAATATTTGTAAGTAATAATTATAATTTTAGTGTGTCATATACTCTTAATGTTGTATATGAGAAAAAATTTCATGTATGAAATGTATTATAGTTTACATATCCACATAATCTTACATTAATTTGTAAATTAACATGATTAATATATAATTATAATTGATAAAACTATAATAAAAAATAAAACAATAATTTGATTATAATGAAGTAGAGTTCCCACGCATCGCGTGGGGTGCAATACTAGTATTAGTTTATAACAATGACGAAATGTTTAAAAAATTTATGTACTAAAATTAATAACAATATATTTTGAGTAAATTTAAGAATTTTATCTCATAAAAATCGATGCATTCATAATGTTTTTTACTGGAAAATGTCTAATATATTCGAAATTTTACTCCGATTATCTAAAAATAATTATTTTTAACTATTGTTCAAACTAATATCATTTAATTAAAAAACTGTAAAATTGGGTGGCCTTGGTTTTGGGCTACTCAATTGCCAAGCCCAATTAACCGAGTCCAACTCTTGGTTTTGTTTATGGATTGAGTCTTAGTTCGGGTCTGCCAATTTGGGTACTCGGTTGGGGTGGTTTCAACTAACCCTACTATATATATCTGAGTGACCTGATTTCACTCTCTCATTTGTGTGAAACCCTAAACCTAATCCGCCGCTCTCTCTCTCTCCTCTCATATGCTCTCCCTTCTCTCTAAGACTTAGTGTGATCGGGTGAGTTTTTCGGTGAGCCTGTGAGCGATCGAGAGCCCCTGAACACTAGCCTACCCATATACGTCCCATATTTGGCCGAAGGAAGGCAGGGACTCACACAAGGTGAGTTCCGAGCCATTAATCAAGTCCCTTAATCGATTGGCAAGGCGGAGGTGCACTAGATCGAATATCGAAGGCCTCAGAGGTTCTTGTTGTGGTCCAAGCATCAAGATCGGACCAAGATCCGAGCGAGGAACTCTAGTCCATTCAGGACTAGGTCGGAGTCCGGGAGTAACAGGCCAAAAATGGGTCGCGCAGGCCTGATACCCAAGAGTGGTATCAGAGCCAGGTTGTTGCAGACCCGCACGCTTGCTCTCGTAGCACTCACGTCGGCAGTGCCCCAGGGCACAAGAGGTAAGACGGGAGTGCCCTCATCCAAGGCCCCCGCTCAAGTATACGACTCGTTCTTCCCTAATCCCTCTTCGTTGAGTCGGTCTAGATCCTTAGGTCTTTGTTTCTTTTTTAAATTTCTTGGCCTTTTAGAGTTTCTTAGGGTTCAGTAGTTCGGTCCGGATAACCGCGACCTACTGAACATCCACCTTACTGGTCCGAACAATCGCAGTAAGTTTGGATCCTGCTTTGTGTGTTTACTGGGTGTTACTTGCATACCTAGGTTGGGTTCTATGCTCCTTTGTGTTTTCAGCTGCATTTCTTGATTGCATGTTCCTTTTTAATCGTGCTCTGGTCCCTGTTATCTTTGTTTTCTACTATGATCTTGGATAGTTCCCTCTGTGTCGTTGTTTTAAGACCGGTCTCACCATTCTCGTACATTCTGTTAGCCTGCCTAGTAAATTTGTGTGCATTCCTCTGTCTGCATTTGTCATAATTTTTATCAACATGGCATTTGGCATGACTTTTCATAGTATGACTCATTTCAATGGTAAATATTACTTTACTATATGGAAACAGAATGATTCAACAAAAGGTCCTAAGGGTCATAACAACAGAGTATTTAGACTCAGATACACCTGAAAAGCATACTGAAATAGATGAACTCGCTCACTCCTTTATCATCTTGAATTTGTCTAACTCGGTTCTTAGGAAAATAGGGAAAATTAAAACTGATAAGGAGTTGTGGGATAAATAAATCCCTATTTATTGAAACTTCCTTGCCTAGTAAGATGTACCTATTAGAAACCTTTTTCAGATTTAAACTAGATCTAAACAAAGATATTGATGAGAATCTTGATGTGTTTAACAAATTATTTCAAGATATAAAACTTACTGGAGATGAGCATATAGATGAATATGCCCTCATTGGCTTGTTAAATGCTATCCCTGACTCTTATAATGATGTAAAATCAGCCATTAACTATGGCAGAGATTCTTGAACTTAGAAGCTGTAATGAGTGGTCTTAAAAGCAAGGAACAAGACCTAAAAAGGGGTAGAGCAAGAAACGGAGGTAATAATGATGATATTTTAAATGTTAGGGGTAGGTCTAGGACCAGAAATGATAGAAACAGAAATAATGATAACTATAATATTAAGGAAGGGAAGAGGCCTCAATCTGATAATAGAAGCAGATCCAAGTCCAGGTCTAGGGGAAGAAAATGCTACAACTGTGGTGAATATGTGCATTACATCAGGCAATGTACTAACCCAAAAAGGTAAAGGGGTGAGAGTAGCAATTCCAGTGTCAATACTGTCAAGGGTGAGAACCTGGGTGATGTTTACATGATTACTAATACTGATTGCTTGAATTCTTTGCCCTCTTCCTATGCTTGCATTGATAAGTTTTGTGTCACTGAGTGGATAGTTGATTCAGGTTGCACCTATCATATTACACCCCACAAACATCACTTCTCATGTTTAAAACCTATTGAAAATGATTATATCTTACTTACTGATGTGAAAAATTGCAAAGTAGAAGGAATATGTAACATAAAACTTAAATTTGTTGATGGTTGCACATATACTTTGAAAAATGTGAGATATGTGCCTGATGTGTGTTTTAACTTGTTGTCCTACTCTGCTCTAGAAGAAGATGAGTTAGAAGGTAGGTGGGGAAGGGGGATTATGAAAATTATGCAAGGTTCCTTAATGATTTTCAAAGCTGAAAAGAAAAATAATTTGTATGTGTGCAGTACAGAGCCTTATGCTTATGTGAATGCTGTGAATATCTTAGATTATGATGTGTCTAATCTCTGACATAGAAGACTAGGTCATATGAGTAATAAAGGTGTAGAGATTCTAAAGAAAGATGGTTTATTTGGCTATGATAATGTGAATGCTCTACCAATTTTGTGAACAATGCATATTAGGTAAGCAAAGTAGGGTCACTTTCCCTGCTCCTAATCCCCCTAAAAGTTCATCCATACTAGAGTATCTTCATTCTGATGTTTGGGGGTCTTCTAGTGATCCCACTAGGGGTGGAAAGAGATACTTTCTATCGGTCATAGATGATTTCTCTAGGAAAGTTTGAGTTTTCTTAATGAGTCATAAATCAGAAGTGTTTAATATGTTTAAAAACTGGAAAACTCTTATAAAAAATCAAACTGGTAAGAAAGTTAAACCTCTTAGAACTGATAATGGATTAGAATTTTGTAATAACCAAATGGATGACTTGTGTGAGGTCAGTGGAATAAGGAGACATAGGACATTGCCTTATTCCCCTCAGCAAAATAGAGTTGCTGAGAGGATTAAACGAACCATATTAGAAAGGGTTAGATGCATGATGTACATAAATGGTCTAGACAAGTCCTTTTAGAGGGAAGTTGTAATGACTACCACCTATTAGATAAACAGATCACCTTATGTTCCATTAAAGGGCAAATGCCCTGAGTCTGTCTTCTACAATAAACCCTTAGATCTGTCAAACCTTAGGGTGGATGTGCAACTTATATTCATCAAAAGGGTGATAAATTGGACCTTAGAGCTAGGAAGTGTGTCTTTCTAGGGTATCCTGAACAAACAAAGAGATATAGGGTTTGGGATGTAAATGACTTAGACTATAAGGTTATAATCAATAGAGATAAAACCTTTAATGAATCTGATTTCCCGTGCTCTACTAGTTCTCAGCCTCCTACTATGCATGAGGGTACTTCTAGTGAGGTGGATCTTCCTAAGTTAGACAATAATGACATTCAAAGGGAAGATGAGTCTATCCAACATAATGAAACTAAGTGTTTACCTTCTGAAAATGTTGATAATATTGACTGTCATGATTGTACTAATCAAGGAGGAACTTCTAATCCTACTTCTGAGTCCTTGCATGATAATTTGACTGATTATAAACTTGTTAGAGATAGACCTAGGAGGTAGGTTAATGTTAATAGAAAATTTGATGAATATGATTTGACTATGCATGCATTAAATGTTTTTGAAGAGTTATATGGTGATGAACCTAAAACATATAAGCAAGCTATTCAGTCCCCTAACTCTAAAATGTGGTAATCAGCTATGCAGGAAGAAATTAATAGCCTTTATGATAATAAAATATGGACCCTTATTCCCAGAACCAGTAATCTCTATGCGGTTGATTGTAAATGGTTGTACAAGGTCAAACATGATGGAAAATCTGTAAGATATAAGGCTAGGTTAGTTGCTAAGGGGATCACCCAAAAGGTTGGCATATATTACTCTGAAATATTTGCTCTTGTTGTTAAGTTTACTACAGTTAGAATAATGTTTGCATTAGTTGCTCATTTTGATTGGGAGCTTGTTCAAACGGATGTTACTACTGCTTTCTTGTATGATGATCTAGATGTGAGCATTTATATGAACCAACCTGAAGGTTTTTGTGATTTGAAACACCCTGATTATGTCTGTTTGTTAAAAAAGGCCTTGTATGGGTTGAACAATCCCCTAGGCAGTGGAATATTAAATTTTATACTGTGATGAAGTCCTTAAAGTTTGAAAGGAATTCATGACCACCGCTTGTATTTTAAGGTTGATAACAACATGCCTATCTTCTTGCTTCTTTATGTTGATGATATGCTAATTGTTAGTCCAAGCATAAAGTCTGTCAAACATGTGCAAGATCACCTATGCAAGCACTTTAAAATGAAAGACCTAGGTTAATGCTAGGAGAATACTTGGAATGGACATAGTTAGGGATAGATCCAAGTCAACCTTGGTTCTAAATCAATCTGCCTATGTTACTAAAATACTTTCTGAGTTTTCTATGAATGCTGCTAAAGCTGTTATGTACCCCTTGCATCTCACTTCATGTTAAGTAAGGATCAGTGCCCTAAAACTGATTCTCAAATGAATGATATGAAATGTGTACCTTATACTAATGTTGTTGGTTCTGTTATGTGTCTAATGGTTAGTACTAGGCAAGATATTGCTTATAGTGTAAGTTTATTGAGCAGATACATGTCGAACCCCGGTAAGCCTCATTGGGAAGCCCTTAAATGGTTATTCAGATATCTAAAGCACACATAACACACCGGTTTAAGATTTTCAAAGTGTTATAATGGTGTGAATATTGTTGGATATGTTTATTCTAACTATGCTAATGATAGGGACAATAGAAAGTCCACTACATCATATGCCTTTATCTCTATTTAGTGTTTTAGTTTTAATTTCATATGCTTTTGTTTCCATTTCATCAACTCTGTGAGTATGATCATTAACCTCTGTGTTCTTATCTGTGCTAATATGTGTAACCTACAACACTTTGTGTTACTACCATTTCTGAAATAGGGCATCTTCTTTGTGTGTGTTTGCGGGTACTAATCTCTCGTGATAGTGTTCATTTGTCTTGCCTGTAGGGTTTGAGTCTACGATGGACAACACGAGTTGCCATTAATTAA
>JAPKLW010000510.1:185707-231565 GCA_026898455.1 Plectranthus barbatus
CAGGCCACACACAAATTGCCAACACCCAAAATACAAGTATTAGAGTAAATGTAAGACTCGCCACTCTAGTAAATCAAAGTGTGGTCAATCTGTGTGTGCCCCTTATCCTTCAGTTAGGTTTAAGATCATAGGAAGTATGTTAGGGATCTGGCTCATTCATATGTCAATGAGAATGGCACATCCCACTGTTGATCCCATCAATAGATAACTATATACCAACACATCAAGTAGCTAGGATAAGCCCACTTATAAACCGATGTGCCGCAGCTTAGACCGACAGCCTATCCAGGGACCGTCTCAGCTGTGATACTGTTTATATCTCGCTAGGTCAAATGATTCATATGATCCTCTGTGATCTCCTACACACCATATGATCATCCCTATAGGCGAGATAATATGATATTATGGTTCGTTGTATGTTTGTTTAATCAGATAGCGAGTATTGTTGCAGCAACATATATGAAGACCAGTGTACAAAACACTTAATCATATATGCTTTCAGTATATAATCCCAACATTGCCCTCAAAGTCCTAGTACATGTATAGCTAGGCAATCAGAGATGATGATAACCAATAAGTGAAGTGTCCCTGCAACCAGGGCCAAGGTGAATGTAAAATTGGGTGGCCTTGGTTTTGGGTACTCAATTGCCAAGCCCAGTTAACCAAGCCCAGCTCTTGGTTTTGTTTATGAATTGGGTCTTTGTTCGGGTATTCGGTTGGGGCGGTTTCAACTAGCCCTATTATATATATTTGAGTGACCCAATTTCACTCTCTCATTCGTGTGAAACCCTAAACCTAGTCTGCCGCTCTCTCTCTCTCTCTCTCTTCTCTGATATGCTCTCCCTTCGCTCTAAGACATTGTGTGATCGGAGTGTGTTTTTCGGTGAGGATGTGAGCGATCGAGAGCCCCTGAACCCTAGCCTACCTATATACGTCCCATATTTGGCCGGAGGAAGACAGAGACTCACACAAGGTGAGTTCTGAGCCATCAATCAAGTCACTTAATCGACTGGCAAGGCGGATGTGCACTAGATTGGAGATCGAAGGCCTCGGAGGTTCTTGCGGTGGTCCAAGCATCAAGATCCGAGCGAGAAACCCGAGTCCATTCAGGATTAGGTCGGAGTTCGAGAGTAACAAGCCGGAAACAGATCGCACAGGTCTAATACCAAAAAAAAAAACTTTGGATTTGGCCAACAAATTGCTTGTATCAAAGTAATTAAGTTAACTTAACTAACTTGGACCAAATTGTGAATATCCCTATTTATTATGATATAGATATAGATAGTTTAGTTTTGCATTAAATATTAAATGTGAGAGAAATAGAATTTGTATTTTGGTAGACCCCAAGAAAGCAGTAAAGTCAATTTAAAAAGAAAAAAGAAAAAGGAAAAAGGAGAGAGGCCATCACATCCAATATATGTTTTTCTTAATTTTCATCCACATCTCATCATGAGAAGTACACTGTATCACAGCTAAAATTATTCAAAAGAAAAATGAAAATTATCATTTTGAGTAAATAAATAAGATATTTATCTTGAGTTTTCCAATGCAATCATAGTGTCTCTCTCTCTCTCAGACCATATCATGTAACTCAACATCAATCTCAGAGTTGAAGATTATAGATCATGGATACAATATTAGTGATAAGTGAACATTCGAAATAGAATCAATCTTGGTTGGATTCCATGATTTTCAAGAATATATAAAGCATTTTTGGAGAATTTTTTATTTTTCTGGCATATAATATTTATTTATTTGGGATGAAGAAACTAGCAAAAAATGTTAAATGATTGGTGTTGTGTAGATTTTGCAAAACATCGTTTAATAAATCATACTTTCAAATGCAAACCACACAGGAGAATATTAATTAATTAATGTTGTGCGCGTATATTATATTCATGCAATTATGTAATGATTTCTTGGTTAAATATATTTTAAGTCATGTATTTTTTTCAAATTTAATACGAAATATTTTTTATAAAATAAATATTAGGAATTATGATATAATTCTCACATTTGTATATGTTTTGGGTGTCAAACACAACCATCTTATAGAGCCTACAACTTAGATTAACCTGAATTTGTAAAGTTTTGTTTAAAAATTTATCAAGTAGTAATTGAGCTGATCGTAAGCAAATTTGGAAGAAACTGGCTACCAATTGAAAGTCAAGAGATTTGAAGTTTGTTGTCTGACACATCATCACCAACAAAGTGTCACCAACAAGGGTGAATCCCAAACTCACAAATAGATACAAGGAAAACAAGTAAGACGCATACTTTTCAAGCCTAAACTTTAGGCTTTAAGTGAGGAGAACCTAAAGTTATAGAATCCTTGAAGCTTGTTCGTCAAAGGCATCAGCTAGCAGATATTCCACAGACTGGTTGATGGTCGTTATGACAAAAACCTGCGAAGTCTACCTACCACTGTTAATAAAGCAGCAGAAGGACGCGCAGACACAATTAAAGAGAGACATCCGATTAGACAGATTCTTTTTGTCTCTAAACAACTACTATTTCAAACTTATTCGACTTTACTTATAAATAGAGGATGACTTCAAGAGGAGAAGGTTACCACTTACCAAAACCAACCTTACGCATTCTAAAAGCACCGAAAGTCTGTCAAATTCTCAACTCAAAGCTTTCAAGGCATTCTTGCTAAATTATTTTTTGTGTGCCATTTTCTTGGACACAAGACTCTTTACTTATAGCAAGAGTTATTTGTTTGGTCTTCATACTTTTCAAACCATCTTGAAGTTATTACTTCTCCAGTAGTAATTATTATAGGTGTATACCACAAGCTGACAAAATTCAAGAGAAGAACACAAAATCACCGGCTAGAGTCTGCAAGGTACGTCCTTACTCCAAACAAGTAGTGAAAGCAAACGAAGAACTAGACGAGTGCACTTGTGAACTGGTCGACGTTGGCATCTACCAGCAAGCTACAGAATGTCTACACTTTTGTAACCAAATACTTAGTGTATTCCAGACATGAGTCTGAAGAGAGGACGTAGTACGTTTAGTTCTGAACCTCTATAATATCCTTGTGCATATACAATTTTCTTTACTTGCTTGTATTTAAAACATAAGACACTCAAAGTGTTGGAGTATTTCTTAAAATTGGCTAAGTAATTTTTCTCGCTTTGACAACCAATTTCTAAGACACAAGTTAGTGCTAGAACAGTCAGCTTGTGAATGCAAGCTTCTGTTAAAATTTCCATTGTGCATGTAAATATCTTTGATTTGGGACATGTGACCCAAAAATATGCAGACTCATTTACAGGTTCATCAAAGAAGAAAATTCGGAAAAGATTCGATGCATTAATGACAAGTGGAAAAATCATGAAAGAAATAAAGGCAAATTCTTCGGATAAACGGACTCGTTCAGTCGATGTTCGATGGCAAGCTCGAACGAGTGATTCAGTATAACGACTTGAAAGCTCCAACTAATGGGATGCGATTGTTCGAATAACTGTTTCAGCCGAATGAACACCACCTTCCACCAACAGCTGCATTTATTGTAATTGAGTCCTATAAATAGGACTTCATTTAGTGCAATTTTTACATAGGATTTCATCACACAACAAAGCAATAGAGAAGTACTAAGTTCTACAACATTATTTGTGTTTTGATTTCTCTATACATTTTTTTTTAATCTTCTCTATACATTTTAATTTTAGTTCAAGTATTTTTTATAAAATAAATCTATAAAATCCAATCATCATTCACTACTAAAAAAATTGCAAATTTGCGACCGATTTGCGACCAAAAAAAAAAAGGGTCGCGATTTTGCGACCGACTAACAACGGAATTGCGACCGAATAGAAATTTTAAATTTTGCGACCGAATTTTCGGTCGCTAAATTTTGCGACCGAACATTCGGTCGCAAATCGGTCGCAAAATTCCTTTTTTTAAAAATACATATATTTTTTAGTACGTATAAAGAATGAGATTATTGTTTGGTTCAGTGGTAACGCGCGCGGCACGCGTGCGGGAGGTGCCGAGTTCGAACCCTGTTGGACGCAAGCCACCAGATTTGATGGTTGAACCGGCCGGTTCTAGATGGTTGGACCGGCCGGTTCAAAAAAAATTTAAAATTTATTTTTCGAAGGAATTTTTTTTGCGACCGATTTGCAACCGAAATTTCGGTCGCAAAAAGTTTGCGACGGATTCAATTTTCGGTCGCAATTTTTTTTGCGACCAAGGTTTTTGCGACGGACAAAATCGGTCGCAAAACAACAGTTTGCGACCGATTTGCAACCGATTTGTCGGTCGCAAAAACGCGAATTTCTTGTAGTGATTTTGACCGACAATAAAATAGTCATACTATTTTAAATTATGTAAATATAGATAGCATTACATTTTTTTACGACGGAAATTTAAGTAGATTTATCTTAATTCTACAAGAAATGAAAAATCTTTTTTTACCGAAATACGAGATTAGACCCTAATTTCTCGTTTATAAGTACTCTCATGAAGATGCTTGTTGCTTGTATAAACAAGGACTTTCAGAACAATAATAAAGGGATATATTTCTATTATTTTCTATCGCTAGCTCTTAAATTTTGTGTCTTACACACACGGCCGGCTCTTAAACCGTGCGGGAGGTGCGCTGCACCGAGGCCCCAAAAATATTGGGCACTATTTTTATAGTATATATTAGTATTAACATATTACTAATTTATTTTAGTAGTTAACTAGATTTACACCTACACGTTGCGCGTAATATATAAGAATAAAATACTTATTTATAAAGTAATTTTAGTATTGATAGTATAATTTATAATAGTTATCTAAAATCATATATTTAATTTTCAAGTTCTTATTTATTCATCTCATTTCATATTTTGAGTATAATAAATAAAAATGACTAAAACAAACATAAATAGGACCTCATAAAAAATAATAATATTTAGCCGATAAAATAAATTTAAAAGATAAATAAAATTAATAAACTGTAATAGTTGAAGTGATATAAATATTTTTTTTATTTTAAAAATAAAACTAATATTTAAACATAAAGATATTAGTATATAAAACAATAGCTATATTCATCTAATTTTTGAGTGACTTTTAAAAAATGCATATACTTTTAATCTTGTTATAAGTTATCGTCTAATTGAGTTACATATCTAAATTTAAGAAAATAATAATACAGATCACTATAAAAAAATATCAATTCACAATATTAGCTCATTTAAATTGTAAGAAAAATTATATTTTTTTTAAAGAAATTAGCCCACAAAATTAGTTTTTTTTAAAATACTTAATATGCAATATTTTTAAGGGTGAATGACACAAATATAATATTATTGGAATTTTTATTATTATGTTATTAGAATATTGATAAATTAGTAAATGGAATAATTGTAGACGTGATGTGATTTTTTTTAGAGAAATGTGGCAAAATCGTTTATCTTTAGGATGATAGTAATATGTAACAAATAAAATCATATATTTGTTTATATTTTTAAGCAATTGTTTAAAAATATATTTAATTGTTATCCCTATTATAGGTTATCATTTATGCATTGGATTACATATCTAAATTTGAGAAAAAATATAAAAACGGAACTTTAATTCATAATATTAACAATTTTTTAATTGTAAAAAAGATTATACTTGTGATTTTAAAAGTAATAAGTCTATAAGATTAATTTTAAAAAAATTAGTTTAGATGCAAAGTTTTTAGGGTAATATGACACAAATATAATGTTGTTGAAATTGTTATAATTATATATATTATGATATTGATAAATTAGTAAACACATAAAATAAAATTATTGTAAATATGATGATTTTGGAGGGAAAGTGACAAAGTTGTAAATACATGGAACTTCTTTACATTAATATATATATATATATATATATATATATATATATATATTGCAAAATTATGTTAATCCCAAAATAAATAAATTTATATTTAAATCAATTAAAATAAAATAATAGATGAAATAAATTTATATTTTGTCTTATATAAGTTTGAAGCTTCAAATAAAACATATAATAAGATATCAAAATATTCTTTTTCACAATATTATATTAGTTATTTTATAATTAAAAATTGTGATTACTCTATTTGAAAGAAGTTTGAAAACTGTTATTGAATTGAAAATAAAAATGATCTAATAGATTGTTAGTGATTTTTTTAAGAAATAGAATGTGAGTAGTGGTGAGTTTAATTAAAAAATAATAAAGAAGTATGAGATTACTTTTAAGTGATATTTATGCATTTTGCTTATATCATATTTAAAGTTGTTTATTTAATTTAAGATTTATTTATTGATGAATATAATCAAAATTCTTATGATTTCCAAGTAAAAAGAACATGAGTTTTTTTTTTAGGTTTATAATTTTCAAACAAATTTTAAATAAAAATTGCATTACCCATATTTTATACTTATATTTGATGTTATTAATATTTTTATTTCGTAAAATTGGAGCATTATCCATACTCATCGTACAGGAGCCCAAAATCACAGGGTCGGCCCTGCTCACACACAAAATCGAACCCTAACAATTGTAATTTTTTGGAAAAAGAAAAGGAAATCAAGAAAATATTAAAATAATCACAAAAAAGGAAAATATTGTGTTGATTCTTAAAACTAATTTGGGAAAATATACAAATCTATCCCAAATTTTGGATTAGTTTCCAATTTTATCCCAAACTTTTAAATATAATAATTTCAGGCTTAAACTTTGAATGAGTTCTC
Organism: Plectranthus barbatus; assembly: GCA_026898455.1. Lineage (NCBI taxonomy): Eukaryota > Viridiplantae > Streptophyta > Magnoliopsida > Lamiales > Lamiaceae > Plectranthus > Plectranthus barbatus. The sequence continues at coordinate 192,421 of JAPKLW010000510.1, forward strand.
AATTTTTTCTCAAACTTCTAAATATAACAATTTTAGTCTAAATTTTGAATTTTTTTCCCACCTATCAATATTTAAACATCGAAAATCTTACATGAATACAAATATTTACATGTCATACACAAAAACCCTACATGGACACTACTCTTTCATAATATTCATGAAGTATTTATTATGAATAAAATTTTAGAGTAATATATTTTCATAAAACTCGTGATATCTTTATTAAGTATAAAGAACTTTAGATTAATATATTTGATAAATTATTAAGATATGACTTGATTTTGTCTTTATTCGTTTTAATATTAAAAACAAATATTTAAATTATTATCTTAGATCTTAATTTAAAACAAATTATTCACGAAAATAATATTCTTTTAGAAAATCATCTCAATTTGAAAGTAGAATATGTAAATGTGTGTCCACGTAAAATTTTTGATGTTTAAATATTGACAGATGGAAGAAAATCGAGAACTCATTTAAAGTTTAGGCCGAAATTGTTATATTTAAAATTTTAAGATAAAATTGGAACGCTATCAAAGTTTAAGACTGAAATTGTTATATTAAAAAATTTAGAATAAAATTGAGAACTCGTTCAAAATTTGGAATATATTTAAATATTTTTTCAATTGATTTTGAAAATTATTAAATATTTGGTATATGGGATGAGAAATACCAATAAATATAATTTACTACAACGAGCTAATAAATTTAATTTACAAAAACAGAGACGCCAATGACTTTGGGGATAGGGGACCCACCACCCGCAACGGCACCGTCTTATTGAGACGTGTGCGGATGTAGACGCGGCCTATCTACACCAATTGCTTCCCGCCGCGTGTCCACCATTATTTTATTTTATTTAATTTTTGTATGATATATTTAAGGCCAAATATAAAATTTATTGGACAAGATGCAAAATTTTTCGAATTTAATAAGCTCGTTTTCGGTTTAATAGTCTCATTCATTTTCAACATAAAAATAAGAGAATGTGAGTATAGAATGAGTTGAATGAAATTAATATTTTATTACTGAGTGTGAAAAAATTATTCTTTTTAGAAATGAGATTAATGAGTTGGGACAGATAAAAAAAAGTGAGACAATTAAGTTGGGGTAGATAGAGTACGAGTAATGATATGCTGCCCACCTTATGGTGAGCTTTCGTGAGCTACAAGAATATAATATACCCTAATTGGGTGTATGAACCCTAAGGTTGAATTTATAAAATTAATTAAAATTATAATAAATTAAAATTATAAAAAATAAATGATTAACAAAATAAAATTTTATTAAAGAAAAATAAAAATATATGTTGTAGCTCACCATAAGGTGGGCATCATATCATTTCTCGATAGAGTACATACTATAAGTATTTTAATAAGATAACTTAAATTATTCTAAACTATATAAATATAAAATTATATTTTTTCGATGATGAAAAGCTGATTGAACCTGTGGAAATTTCCTGTTATCAAATAAAATATCATGTACATAACAAAATGATGTTGCTTGAAAAGAAATTTAAAAAAATTGTGTCAAATTCCAAACGGCTTCTTTTAGACCAACTCCAGCAGCTAACTCTATAATGCAACACACTTTTTCTAATTTGCAGTTTTCATTTTTCATCTTCAGCAATCAACTCTATATTTCACTCTATAAAGAATATTCTATTTTGATTCTTCTATATTTATTTAATATTTTTAATCAAATTATTATATCATATTTTAACTTATATATTAGTATTTATTTTCATATTTTTAATTATCTAATTTCAAATTAAAAATTAACAGTTATATTTAAATAAATTATTTTATAAAATTATAGATAAAATACATTTTCACACATAATAACCATTTTATTTAACATAATACAATCATACAATAATTTAGATCACAACATATTATTCTCATATATTTGAATATTCATCCCACAAATGGTCAATCAAAGAATCACGGAGTGCAAAATGACCATCCTTCGAAATCGTGCAAGAAATGCTTGAAATTGATCTATTCCTTTGTCTGTCATTTCAACATCTGGGACTGGTATTTCTCTTTCATCATTAATAGGTGCACTAAGATCACGTTCATCCTCAGTTGTCATATTATGTATGATAATGCACGCAGTCATAATGTCTTGCAAATCATCCTTTCTCCAACAACGGGCTGGATTCTCTACAATAGCAAATCGACGTTGAAGAACACCAAATGTTCGCTCAACATCTTTCCTGCAAGATTCTTGTTTCATAGTAAAATATTTTGTTTTGTGGGTGCGGGAAACATGAATGGTTTGCACAAGTGTATGACATAATAACCCATATTGAACTATTTTCCTTGTATGACATAATGTGTTGGTTGAGAGACACCTCTAGCGAGATAAGAGAAAATATGAGATTTTTCTAACACATTGATATCATTATTGGATCCTGGCATACCAAAACATGCATGTCATATCCAAATATCATAATCGGCAATTATTTCAAGAATTATTATCAGTTTTCCACTACGACCTGCATATTGTCCTGCCCAAGCAGTTGGACAATTTTTTCATCTCTAATGCATACAATATACACTGCCTAACATTTCTAGAAATCCACGTTTTTACCAATATATAGTAGTTTGGCAACATCATTAACAGTAGATCTTAGATATTGATTTGAAAATATTTTCACAATTGCACGACAGAACCTCTTAACACATTCAAGTGTAGTGAACTCACCAATATTGATGTACGAAGTCATTTTACCTTTGGGGACGATCGCCAGTTAACGAGCACTACATTGGCGAATTCGTCTTGCGGGAAGAGGGCTTCCTCAACTCGGTTGTGCTTGATTGCACTTTGTTTTGTTTTATTTCAATTTAAATTTTTTTTATTTTAATTGTTCTCGTACTTGCAGTAATACTTGTAAACACTTGTTGTACTAGACATAATTTATTGCAGTGTTTTCAGTCCTTCTCCACAGATCTTATATCCAACAATCGCAAGACGGATTCTGCTAGTTCTCAAGATCTGAAATGGTTGATCACACTCTCAATGGTGCTGAAGGAAGCAACTCCAACAATGGACATAAACTCCCTCTGAATCCCAAGCCGACAAGCCCTTCAAGTTTGGAGGTGTGGACTTCAACACTTGGCAACAAAAGATGTTATTCTACCTCACTACTCTTGGATTGGCTGCCTACTTAAAGGAAGACAAGCCCGAGCTTGCCGATGATGAGCCGACAACAACAAAAGAATTGCCTTCGATATTTGGTGCCATGGCAATTTTCTTTGTCAAAATTTTGTATTAAATTGTTTAGTTGATCCCTTATACACTGTGTATTGTAATGTAAACACCGCAAAAGAATTATGGGAATAACTAGAAAGAAAATACTAAACGGACGACGCGGGTATCAAAAAGTACGCCGTGGCCAAGCATTTGTCATACCAAATGGTTAGCAATAGATCGGTGGTGAAACAATTGCAAGAGTTTCAACTCATTTTCCACAATGTCGCGCCGAGGGGATGTTACTCCCCGATGCCTTCAATGTGGCTACAGTCATTGAGAAGTTGTCTTCTTCGTGGAAGGACTTCAAGAGCTACTTTAAGCATAAGCAAAAGGCTATGTCTCTTGAAGATGTGATTGTCAAGCTTCGTATTGAAGATGACAATCGAAAGGTGGATCCTAAGCCAAGAGCTATGGATGCCAAGACAAATTTGATGGAACGTGGTGGTCCATCAAAGAAAAGAAAAAGACTCAACCCGTCGAACAAGGGGATTGTGATCCAAAAACCTAAGTTCAAGGGTGTTTGCTACAATTGTGGCAAGAATGGACATATGGCGAATCAATGCAAAAAGGCTAAGAATAAAAATAAAGGCAAAGCAAAGATGAATGACAACAATATTGAACCCGATGAAGATTGGGATGTTGACTTGTGTGTCGTGGTTTCCGAGGTGCACCATGTCGACAATCCACGCGAATGGTTTGTTGATACAGGCGCAACATGTCATGTGGCTTCAGATAGGAGTGTGCTTGTCTCCTATAAGTCTGTTGAAGGAAGAAAGCTCCATATGGGCAATCAAGCTTCTTCAAATGTGGTTGGAGTGGACAATGTTGTGCTCAAGCTCACTAGTGGCAAGGATTTGACCTTGAAGGATGTGCTTCATGTCCCAGACATCCGAAAGAACCTCGTTTCGGGCTCTTTACTTGTAAATCATAGATTTAAACTTGTATTTGAGTCTGAAAAGTTTATCTTGTCAAAGTTTGGAAAATTCCTTGGTAGAGGTTATCTCGCCAATGGTCTTTTCAAGTTGAATGTAATGGCACGACGCCTAGCCGGAAAGAATATCGATAAAGTTGAATCTACTTCTTCTTCTTTGATTGAGTGCTCTAATTTGTGGCATGTAAGATTGGGACATGTAAATCTTAATGCAATAAAAAGATTAGTAAATTTGAATTTACTAAAAGTGACTGAATTTAAACAAACTAAATGTGAAGTTTGTGTTGAGGCTAAAATGACAAGAACGTCATTTAATTCAGTCGAAAGGAGCACTAAACCTCTAAAGTTGATACACACAGATTTGTGTGATTTTAAAATGGTGCAAACTAGAGGTGGGAAAAAGTATTTTATTACTTTTATTGATGATTGTACCATATATTGTTATCTCTACTTATTAAGAAGTAAAGATGAAGCAATTAATGCCTTTAAAAATTATAAAGAAGAGTCTGAAAATCAATTGAGTAGTCGGATCAAGATGATTCAAAGTGATAGAGGTGAAGAGTATGTTGCACCGTTTGAAGAATTATGTGCCGCTTCGGGCATTATTCATCAAACAATGGCACCTTACTCACCTCGGTCCAATAGTGTTGCCGAAAGGAAAAATCGGACACTAAAGGAAGTAATGAATGCCCTGTTGATAAGTTCGGGGCTAACCCAAAATATGTGGGGAGAGGCTGTCCTAACAGCTAACTATATCTTGAATAAGATACCTCGTAAAGGGAAAGAGGTGACTCCTTATGAGTTGTGAAAAGATCGAAAACCTTCCTACAAGTATTTAAAGGTGTGGGGTTGTTTAGCAAAGGTCGAAGTACATTTACCCATGCAAGTTGCAATTGAACCTAAAACAATCGATTGCATCTTTATAGGGTATGTTTCGAATAGTGTTGCCTATCGATTTTTGGTGCACAAGTCGGATAATCCGAATGTGACCGAAAGCACCACTAAAGAGTCAAGGAATGTAATATTCTTTGAGCACATCTATCCTTGTAAAGATAAGGAAGATGTATCGACTATGTCTAGAAAAATGACATATGAAGAGGCTACTAATTCTACTCCTAGAGAGGAAGAACTGAGACGTAGTCAAAGGGCTAGAGTGGCTAAAAGTTTTGGTCCGGATTTTTATCACCTATATGTTAGATGATGAACCTCGAACCATTAAAAAGCCTTAGCTAGACCCGATGCCTCACTATGGCAAGAAGCCATTAATAGTGAGATTGAATCGATTATGCAAAATCATACATGAATTTTGGTCGATCTCCCAAAAGGTTGTAATCCCTTAGGATGCAAGTGGATCCTTAGAAGAAAGTATAAAGCTGATGGTTTGGTTGATAAGTATAAAGCTCACCTAGTGGCGAAAGGCTTTAAACTAAAGAGAGGGAAATGATTTCTTCGATATCTATTCACCTGTGACTAGGATCACGTCTATTAGGGTGCTTAAAGCGATTGTTGCTTTGCATAATCTCGAAATACACCAAATGGATGTGAAGACAACCTTCCTAAATAGAGAGCTAGAAGAAGAAATCTATATGGATCAACCTGAAGGATTTGTAGTACCTGGACAAGAGAGAAAGGTATGCAAATTGGTTAGATCCTTATACGGTCTTAAACGAGCGCCCAAGCAGTGGCATGTTCGTTTGACAATGTGATGTTGTCAAATGGATCCAAGTATAATGAATGTGACAAATATGTGTACTACAAAGTCACGTTTGACAATTTTGTGATTGTCTGCCTCTATGTAGACGACATGTTGATCATGAGTAGAAATAAACAAATAATTATTGATACTAAACGAATGTTAGAGAAGAACTTCGACATGAAAAACATAGGTGTGGCAGATGTGATTCTTGGAATCAAAATCATAAGGCAACCTAATTGAATTGGCCTATCACAATCTCACTACGTTGAGAAAGTGTTAAGGAAATTCGGTGCTTATGATAGTACCCTGGCCTAAACACCATTAGAGCTCAATGTTCACTTTGCTAAGAACAAAGGTGACCCTGTTGGTCAAGAGGAATATGCAAGGGTCATTGGTAGTCTAATGTACTTGACTAACTGTACTAGACCGGATCTTGCAAATGCGGTGAACAAATTGAGCCGATACACGAGCAATCCCAGTAGTGATCACTGGAACGCTCTTGTGAGAGTTTTGAGATACTTGAAGTATACTCTCAACTTGGGATTACACTATACAAGTTTTCCATATGTACTTGAAGGGTACAATGATGTCAATTGGATCTCTGATTCAAATGACTCCTACTCCACAAGTGGATACGTGTTTACGATCGGTAGAGGGGCAGTGTTGTCGAAATTCACGAAACAAACTTGTATAGCTCGTTCCACAATGGAATCCGAGTTCATCGCTTTAGATAAAGCGGGTGAAGAAGCAGAATGGCTTCGACACTTTCTAGAGGATGTTCCTTGTTGGAACAAGTCTGTGCCATCAGTGATGATTCACTGTGATAGCCAAACGGCTATTGGTGGGATTATTACATAAGTGACATGGTTGGTGGGACTATTACATAAGTGAAGTATTCCACATTGATTAATTAAAGTAATCAATCTATGTTTAAATACCTTTATGGTTGAGGTGTCTAATAAACAAGTGTGCAGTGTATGTGGCACCCAGTGGCTCGCATCGAGGCCGCTGGCCGAGCGCCCGCTCTCGTGCCCCGACCCCGACCCTGGTCCCGGTCTCAGTTCTGAATTTTAGGTTCTTGGCAATTGGTCTTTGGGCTCTTGGGTCCTTGGCTTGGCTTGGTCCGTTGTGCCTTATCTTTTTGGGCACTTGAAGTCAGCCTGCGGGCTCGACACGTGGACTGTCGATATGGCTAAACCAGTCGATGTGGTGCACACTATGCATGTGACGTGGCTGATGAGTCAGCCACGTGTTGCAATTGAATGTGGCACATTTTGCACATGTTGAAATTGCAGACAAGTTGTAACGGCTAAGCCATTGATTGACGTCGGTTACGCCCGTGTCTCACGCCTGTAACGGCTCCAGCCTTGATGGAGAGACAGGCTCCCCCTGGTGGAACATGCCTATAAATAGGCATGCATTGAGTTGTCCCCTGTTCCCCGAACATCTAACATCAGACAAGCTCACTTAGCCAGATATTGCAACATTATCCTCATATTGCTGCATATTTTTTGTTGTTCTTCTACAACTCAGTTTCACCTATGTTCAGTTCGTCGGAGCCTTTTCGATTGCGGTGTTGCCTCAAAAAGGACGAAGTCATTTTACCTTTGGGGACGATTGCCGGTTAATGAGCACTACATTGGAAAATTCATTTTGCGGGAAGAGGGCTTCCTCGACTCGGTTGTGCTTGATTGCATTTTGTTTTGTTTTATTTCAATTTAATTTCTTTTATTTTAGTTGTTCTCGTACTAGCAGTACTTGCAGTAATAATTGTAAAAACTTGTTGTAATAGACATAATTTATTGCAGTGTTTTCAGTCCTTCTCCACGGATCTCATATCCAACATTCCTGTCTTGTCTCCACCCCTCCCCATATTCTATAGAAAATAGAAGAGTTTTTATATGTCATCATCTAAATCTCGTCTTTATTCTGTCATAAGATTGTGTTGCCTTTAGAATGAGACACTTGATTAGAAAAATGACATCCACATATTCTCTTGTTAGTGGGTAGTGAATAGCAATGTTTATGCAGGCGACGGCGAAATAACATAATATAACGGGTCATCGAAAGAGGTTGCGATCCAAGTATGTTTAGAGCAATTAATACTTGAGCAGTCGTGAAAGTTGATTCATATCTAAGTACTCCCTCCGTCCCATCCGATTAGGTTCTTTTTATTTCGGTACATGAATTTCGGAGTTAGTATTTAGTAGCTAATTGTAGTCGTTAAAAAAATTGGCAATCATTATTAACTTGTTTAAGTCTTACAGAAGTAATTTACGATTGTCAATTTAATTTAAAACCACAATTAGCTACTAAACACTAGCTCCAAAATTTATGTGTTGAAATGAAAAGTACCTAATTGGATGGGAGAGAGAGAGAATTATCAAAAGGGGTTCTCCCGAAATGAACCATTGATTGAAGCCCTCTAAAGCAGGCCTTTTGGTGGAGTCTTCCAAGGCATATTATTGATTTTCCATAGAATAAGCTTTTTTTTTTTAAGCCGATTGTCTTGGGTTGTTTATAGTGAATGGAATCTTCTAACTTTTAGCATTTGGGTCAAATAAAATTAGTGCATCAACATGTATAATTTAAAATATATTTAAATTATTTAGCCTATTTTTAACACAATTACGTTTGAGCCAGAACCAAATTCGTGCAGGGTTTTAATTTCACCCAACACAAAAGATAAAAATATGTATTCAAGAACGTGGTAGAATTAGAAATTCCCAACGTTATAAAAAACCCCTAATATAAAACCCCCTAATAAGAGATTTTAATATGGATCATGCTTCTTTTTATTTCAACCAGAAAAAAATTATACCCATAAGTGGACTGCTTCATATATTTAATTAAAGAGGTAAAATAATTTGAATCAAAGTCTTTACCAAGAATTGGATTTGTTCTTAAATATTATTTTTGTTTCAATTGGGGTCATTCACGTTACCTCTACAAGTCTACAATATCTTAGTTTGACTCGACACAAAATATTACAAAATTTATTATATGACTTAAAATACGTCTATAGCAATAAAGTATTAAAAAAGAATTTTTTAATAATAAACATTAGTCCAACCGGCATCTAATATTTAAATGTTGTTTGTCCCCTAGATTTTATTATATAGTAGAGCAAAGGAAGAATCAATCCCATACATATCTGAAATATCGCCTAAAAAAGCCAGTTAGATTGCATTATCATTTTAATTACAATGTTTTTTATTACGTAGCAAAGCTAAACGTATAAAATAAAAGATGCTTTAAGCCGGAACAGAAAAGATATATTAATTATCGATTCAGGACCCAAAAGATGATTCGTCAATCCAAAATTCGAAAGATCAAATAATTATCAATCCAGGACCTGATATTGAGGTCCAAGATTGAGAATTGTATAATCTTTCGGGACCTGAATTGAAAATTTTTGTAATCTTTTATATCCTGAATTGAAAATTAATCTTTCAGATCTTAAATTGATAATTAAACTATCTTTCGGATCCTGGATCCATAAAACTCCATTAATAATTAATCCGAATCGAGTTAAATAGTATTTTGTTTAAATTTAATTTATTTATTTTTAAATTCACTATCAAACTTTTTTTTATCAAATATTTTAAGTTCACAAACTTAATTATACTTGAATAAAAGCCAAAATAAAGTTTTTAAATTTAGATTATGTTTAAACTATTCATTATTTTCTTGAAACAATAAATTGTTTATCCAAAAATAATATCAATATTCATCCTAAATTCAAAATTTTCATATAATTACAAAGATTTATCACATTTGTTACTCTTAAATATTGAAGATATTAATTTTATAAAGTTAATAATTTTACATTTCAAACTAACTTTAGCTCCCGAAGAAAACACTATGATACTCAAATTTGGTTCATTTAATAAACAAACTTCACTAAATGAACTCGAGCAAGTTTTTATCAAGTGGAAATCATATTGATTCACAAACAATTTAGTTCATTTAAAACCCTAAATATAAGCCAAAAGGAAAGGTTTGGAAAACCAACCACATTGAGATTATGCACATAGAATAGAAGCCATTTGCTGAAATATATCAAATATGTCTCTTAAGTGCTAAAAAGGTAGAATCCTAGCCTATTCACAGTTTAACATTGTCACTCAATTTAAAAAGAAAATGCTCAAAGCATGGATCCATAGATACTCAATATGAAAATCCAACTTGCAAATACAGCTCAAGCATCACTAAGGCCCACCATTTTTGCATTGCCAGTCAACTTTGAAATCCCAACAAACCAGAGTATACACACAAGTGGAATACAAGATTATAGAATCAATATTGTTGTTAATCACAATGCATCACCTCTCTAGAAACATAAAATAACCATTCTGCCTAGTGATTAATAGGAAAATTGGTTATGAGGAGGGAGCATTCTACATTCCTCTACGTCATAAAATCAAGTGCAATTCAACCAGGAGTAAAATACACATAACCATTGCAATAGCACTACTTCACCAACACTTGGTGCCGTAATGCATGATCATATTAACACCCAGATTAGATTTTGATCGATATTGACATACTGACCGTACTCAAAATGGTTTCCCGTAGTCTTGAGTTGGCTGCTCCCAGGCTCCCAATAAGCCTACAAGTACCAGATTATTGTGCCCATATTACATTAACAGAAAAAAAAAATGCAAGCTTAAAATATTACTAAATGAAGAAAGGAGTATCTTAGTTACCAAAAAGACAAAAGGTACACTAATAGAGTTAGAAGAGATTACTTCGCATGAAATCCTAAAAATACATGGGACAGAAAAAGGTTGCAACCAGAGACGAGAAGAAAACTGAAAAATGCTGAAAGGACAAAATTGAATTTTAAGAAAAAACAAAAGAACTACTTGTTCTTTTTTATCCATTTAAAATAAGATGATGCCACTAATAAAGCTGTAAAATATGAATATCATAAAACAAGCTTAACTGAGACTGGGAAAACAGGTTTCCAAACCACGACATAAATCAGGTTTGTCAACAGCAATTGACTGTACCTTTATTCTACTAACTTGAAGAAATTGAAAATTAAACTATTCCAGCTACAGTGTAACAATAAATTTAAATGCTCGGTGAGAGAGGGGGTTTTAAGAGATTTTTATCCTGGAATATGTTCTGATATTCATTTGTGAATGCATGCTAATTATATAAATAGATTGAATAACTATTTAAACCATCAAGAGAAAATGGCAACATAGAATCTCAAAAATTAAAAATAAAGCATACTTATTGGTATTTCTTCCAGGGACATATATATTGAGTCATCATCAGCAAGAATCCCCTGCAACAAGTATATAAGTAGACATCATTTAAGGTAAATAGTAAAATAAGGTATTGCTTGTTAATCACCTCTTAATTTGAGAGAAAATATGCTTCAACTAATAAGCCTCATCAAATATAAGATATTGAGATAAATCAAGTCTAATAATAAATGAGTCCAAAGCTAAGTACTAAAATTTCCCATGTAAAATAATAAATTAACAAGTGTTGATTTGATTAGAAAACAGATGCTAAAAGAGTCATCAGTAGTCAAGCCCATCAATTTGATCACAATGAGACAACAGTCAGTCACTATTCATGTCCGTTACCTCTGGATTTTGTAGACCCATATGATTGTGCAGAGAATTTAAATCCGCTGGTACAGAAGAACAGTTTGGACTGTCATTTCCAAGTAGTTCTGATATCATAAGTCCATAACCATCCTGAACATCCGGCATCCCATTAGCATTGTGTGCATTATTAGAAAATCCATCCAGGTCAGTGAATACAGTATCTCCCCTGAATGACCAAGACATTCATCAACTAAAATAGCATAGCATAGCATAGCATAAAACAGGTAAATCTTGAAAAGATAATGATATGGGAAAGGAAAACAAAAGCAATAAAGTAAATGATCATAGCAATATTTAAGTTTCCCTTATTTTTTTCATTTTCTGGTCTAAATAGGATTTACATGCACATGATATATGCATGTTCTAACAAGTACTAACCTTCTGTCAGAATTACCAAAGGTCTTGTCTTCATGTGCAGAATCCTTTTCCAAATCTATAACCTCAATATCCTTCTCATTGACACCATGTTTACTAATTTTATTAGGCATATTACCATTGTTACCCATGGACAAATCAACATCGATAGGTAATGCTGCTTTTCCAGATCGATTAATAGATGGAAAAACGAGCATGGGATCAGCATCATGATTCTCGTTGACTTCGCAAGCTCCAACAAGATTAAGGTCGCAAGTCTTAAATGAACTCGGAAAAAGCTGCTTCTCTTGTATAAACTCACATGAATCAGCATGATCTTTGGGAAATAGTGACATATTCAAACTATTCTGATCAGAAGATGGAGTCAGACGAGCAACGTGTGTAGTTCTTGGCTCCTGTAACATCGGCTTGTTCTCCATTGAGCTAGAAATTGGAGGGGAGCAATTAGATTGAGCATTTGGAGGTACCCATTTTTGTTTTAGTTTTTTAAAATCCTCCTTACCATCAGGGTTAAATTTCATTGGCCGTTTTTCACCTCTCTCCATTTGCATGGAATTTGATCTCCCAAATCCTAACAAACCCTCATCTGGTTGTTGCTCTTCATATACAGATCTCTCAGGAAAAGATTCAGACCTCAAGCTTTGCACCGACCTTCTTGAGTATATAGTATTCATGTCTTTCTCTGAAGTGGGATCAACAGATTGAAGGCCTTTAAACTCATGATTTTGATGATTTGCAGCACTACCAGCTGAATTGTCACCATCAATGATATGACCTCCAGAATCTTCCAAAGATTCTCTCTTACAAATATTCTTCTCATCTTCATTAATGGGATTCTGATCACCCTTTGAACCCTTGATTGTTAGTGATGAGCGAGCTTTAGTGGGAACGTTTAAAAATTTGCATTGCTTTACTAAATCAACATGGTCCTCACTAACAAAAGTATCCTCAACTCTAGAAGATGTAACCTCCTCTTTCTCATCATTCTTTAAATCATTATAGCTGATTCGTTCTTTATCCAATACAGCTTCATCATCAGACTTTTTGGTGACTTCGCCATTTGCGTCTGATGCTAAACACTTCTCATTACTCAAAGTGCTATTATTCCCATCAGCATCTTCCGTTAAGTTTTGTTTCTCCAATCCAGAGACTATTTCACTTTTAATTTCTTGAGCTGTTTCTCCGAGATATGAATTATGTATCTCACTGCCACCTTTACCAGAAGATTGTTCATCATGATGTCCAACAGAAGCATCATTCTCTGCTCCTGGACCTGGAGAAGTCCTAATCTTCTCCGTCAATGATCCACTTCTTCCCAATTCTCTACTAACTTCTAAACCATAAGTTTTGAAGGACCCAGATCTTTTCCTTCCTCTAATAGAACTTCTATAGCCCACTGAATTATATTCATCAGAATACTTTCTCCTACCTGGACCTACATCTAGAGCAGCATTTCCCAAACGGGAATGAGCTGATGCACGGTTCTCCACAGAACTCTGTATTCTTTCTGCTTCATTAGACCTAAAACCCTGAAAGCTACCAGCCTGGTTCTTCAAGCCATCGCTCTGCCACTTTCCAGAAAATGCATTAGGAGGCAGCATGCCTTTGGAAAACAAATACTCGGCAGCCATCCTTCCAGCTTCCATGAAAATGTCAGCCTCCTTTGGAGCGGGCGGAGGTGGCTGAAATTGCTTCGAGTGACCCCCACCTCCATAACCACCACGATTATAGTTCCTATATTCAGAATTGTACATCCGTTGACCTCTCGTTGAACCTTCAGGTGGTATTCGAGGGGAAGCAGCCACACCTCCCATCCCCATAGCATTTGACCTGTACCCATTCCCAGGTCCATTTCGATGCTTCGCATGCATGTCTACCAGACGCTCAGATGTAAGGTACGATATTATGAATGTACGGCTAGATTAGCGACGGTGAACTCTCCAACCTGTAGTTCAAAGCATTGTTATATTTATTAAACCGTCATTGGGCCTTCCATATAAAACTTAAGCTACATTCAGATTTTTCTTAATAAATTTAAATTCAGCTATACATATTAACTTCACACACATAATTACAACCAGCACCGAGTTTGAAGCAGATGAATTCTCCATCCTCGCTTCTCCACTATTCTGTAATTAAACGCATGGAAAGAGAGAGAAACAGAGGAACAGGATGAATCATATAAACAAATAACAAGTTATTGAAATATTTAGATAGAAATCCAGTAGCAAGGTAAGAATAGTCATGATTTTTAGAAGGTCTTCAATCTTACAAAACCCTAAAAATTAGAACATTTTCTCCTGCAGAAAAGTTGTTCCACTAAAACTTTCTCAGGAGACAGGCGTTCGTTCATAAATATCACAGAGACCAAAAATCAGTTCGCAGATTTGACTAATTCCGAATTCAAAAACTTCCAAATTCAGCTCGGCATCGAGGGTTTACCTTGAGCGAAGTTCCAGAGCTGAAAATTTAGGGTTCAGTCTTTCAGATCAGATCCAATTCTCACTCTCATCATCACGTCAATTCAATTGGGGAAAAGATCTGTTCAACTCCATCAACCGGGAACCAAATTCATTATCCAGCTACAAACAGATGTGCACGTGTAAAAATACACAGAGAATTTGTGCATAAAATCTGGTCAATTTTAAGCCAATTCACGCAGTTCAGGCACGGTTCAGAAATCATTTTCAATTGTTCGCAGTTTACATGCGCTCATTCGGTGGCTTGAAAACTTGGGTAGGTCTGCAGCTGCTTCTTCTGCCATTTTTAATTTTAGTGAGAAAACAAACAAAACAGATTTCATTTCTTCTCTCATTTTTCTCTTTATTAGTATTTTTTTTCTTTATATTTATGATACACAATTTTATTAATATAAAGAGAAGTGGATGGCTATTCGCTTTCCTGAGACGAGATTTTAGTTTTACACGACAACTTGCGCTTACGCACGTTTTATTCACGTGCTTACTTTTCAAATATGAGTTTTTTATTTCTCCAAAGAAAAAATTTTGAATTTTTAATCAGAGTAAACTATCACATATATAATAAATTATTTTAATTTTCTTAAATATATTACGAACTATACATATTTGAAATAAAATTAATAATTTATAATGTACATGATTGGTACTTCCTTCGTCCTATTTTAATTGTTTTATTTTTTATTTTTGTACATATCATTTTAATTGTCACGTTTCTAAAAATAATAATTTTTTCACGCTCAACAATAAAATATTAATTTTACTTAATTATTATGCACTCACAACCTGTGATTATTGTGTCCGGTCGAACCAGAACAATTAAATTAGAACGGAGGGAGTAATATATTCGATCCTAAACTATTGGATGTTTACAAACTAGCTAGTTGGATGTTTAAGTATATCTAATATAGTAATATGTAGGTGTTGGTCCCGAAATCAGAGTGCAAAATTGTGCAGCGGAAGGTTTGTGTATGCAGCGAAAGTATTAATTGACAGTTGCACTGGTTCGCATAAACAAAGTATAGTCAGTTTTGTGTGTAGAAAGCTTAAGCTTAGGTCTCTGTTTCAGTTAAGTCAGTTTCACAGTATATACACTTCAATACTTAGACAAGTATTGAAGATTTCAAGAGTCAATTTGTGAAACATAAAAACAGAGCAAGTATAAAAGAAAGCAGTAAACAACACACAAAGTTTATAGTGGTTCAGATTTCAATATCCTACATCCACTCTTCAAACCCAAGGTCTGGATAATTCACTAAGTAAATACAAGCCTCGTTACGATCTATACACAGTCCATCGGCACCTCTGTCCTCCGGTCAGCTGTGGCACTCGCCTAGGAACTCCTTGCAGACTTTATCTTCAGGTTGAAGTGGGGACACACCCCACAACCTCCTTCCTGGTGGTTGGATGTTTACTAATTTTTCCCATAATAGGTTGGATGTTTATTCGTTCTTCCCAGAACTCAGGTGGTTGGCATACGCCCATGAGAATCAGAATCCAAACTAGGAAACTGATTGCTATGAATATATATATTCACCGAAGAAAAGCTTCAACCTCATGCTAGGAGAAGTTAGCACGATATGACTTGAGTTGGAGACTCAAGTCTCGTGTAAGGAAACACAAAAACTCAAGGAGTTTGCAGAGAGAGAGAGAGATCATCTTTGTCGTATGAAGACTTTAGGATTCTAAGCTCAAAGTTCTCTCAACCTTGTATGATTAGGCTTTGAAAGTTCTTCTCATTGATGTGTGTGTTGCGCTAACCATTTGAAGGTTGAGGTGCAGACATTTTTATAGATAATTTCCTCAAGGCATTTTGAATTTATGCCCGTTAGATACATAAATCCAGATATTAGACTCATGGAAGATATTGTCCAATCGTAGCCCATGCCTTAGGTCTGCGACCTGCTCTGCTGCTACGTCAGTGTATCATACACTAACTTTATGTTAGACTAAGTTCTCAGTTTGAGGAACCCAGGTTTGGATAACCTCGTACTGACTTACACTTGGGCATATTTGAAATGCCTAAGTCTAACTGAGCTTCGATATCTTTTGAATAGCTCGATCTTTAAAGATAGAGGCTCTCGTACTAACTTACAAAAGTAAATACGGCTTAGCCCTCATACTGACTTCCCTAGGTCAGTATGGTAAACCCTCATACTAACTGTCCATAGTCAGTATGGAAAACTCCCTCATACTGATTTCTCCGGATCAGTATGAAAAATCCTCATACTGACTTCTCCTTAATCAGTACCGGGAAGCCCTCATACTGACTTCTTCTTGTCAGTATGGTAGAACTTAAACTGAGTGCTCCATCTCAGTTTTAGGTTAAGGCTATACTTGGTGGAAACCAAGTTTCAGGTGTGTAGATAGTCAACCGAAAGCTCAGATGGATAGACTAGCCGGCTTATGAAAAGGGCTCTCGAGCATTCTCCTTTGCTCGGTCTTCAGCCTAAGTTCTATTACAACTCAATTCAATCCTATATAAGAATTACAGATTATAACTTTAGACTCTGAAAAGCTGACTAATATGGGTTTTGACATATCAAAACATTGATCATAAAGGGAGCCTAAATACATGTTTCTAACCATAGGAAATATAGTACTTAGTTGATTTATTTATTTTTTAATATTTCAAACTAATAAATACTATTATATAAAAAATAATAATAGATCTTTTAAGCATATAGAAAACGAGTGCATGCACTCTCAACAATCCAAAATATTTTCATTTTATTTATTATGCAATATAGAACTATCTATATTCAACAAAAAGCACATAGTTTATTTTGTTCCTAATTGGAACTTGAAGGGGAATTAGGGAGGGTTTGGTAGGCGTATCAAACTTTTTATATCATTTTATACATCGTACCAAAATTTACGATATGAAAAAAATATTTATCTAACGAAATTTTCACTATAATATAATCGATATTCCTTTATAGTATTGTTCTTTCATTATATCATTAATTTACTAAAATTTTTCAATACATTGTGATTTTTAAGGCTGTTTTATTTAATAACCTATTTTTTAATAGTAATGCATACATTTAAACACACACACTCACTCATACCTCAAATATCTTCAGGAAATTTGAATCCGTTATCTAGAGGTTACAGGTAAAATGTTTTGATCAAGCAGGAAACTTTAAAGAACCTATTAATATCAATGATTAATCTAATAGTATTATGCGGTGGAGAGGAAATATAAAATTTTATTTTTAATTTATTATTTTAATATAAAATAGAAGTAAAAAATAATTATAAATAATATTATGTTTTTGGTACTATAATTTACAGTATAATACGATACTTTACAAAAAAATTATGTTAAATAAAAACATTAATATTTCTTTATTCTATATGTACATTATTTCAATAATTCAGTTTTTTTCCATGCCTTGACAAATTGTCCAAAGTTTTTTAGTATTATTTATTTATTTTAGAAAGAAACTGTCCAAAGTTGAAAATGCTGAAAATATTGGGGTGATAATTCGTGGGGATCAGATTGTTATTGTGTCGATCCATTGTTGATCTGATCCGTTAAAGCCTAATTCATATCCGATCTGTTAAGAAAAATTTAAATTCGTATCATATTCGATCCGTTAAGCTCAAATCCGTATTCGCACGAATCTAATCCGTATTCGTTAAGAATTCGATAAAAATCTAATCCAAATGATCCGATATGTATCCGATCCGATAAGAATCCGATAAAGATCCAATCCAATTAATACAATAAGAATTTGTTTCAATAAATACAATAATATTTCAATAAGTATGTGATAAAATATTATAAAATATTCATAATTGGTTGTTCTAGTATTGTGGTAGATAAATAAAATCAACATAGATAAATCTTAAAACACTAGATGATAAATATTTTGATTTCCAAATACCCAATAATTCTTCACCTTAGTTGTCAACACTCCACCTACAAATTTGAAGGAGAAAAATATTAATTATAACTTTTAAATTTATAATAATAATAATAATAATATAAATTATAATAATTATCTTTTATCGATTATGGTAATATTGCAAAAATTGAGGCAATGGATGAGCATTTAGAAGAATCAAGAATACATTCTAGTCCCCTCGCTCGGGGTGTAGTGGTTAAAGCACCTTGCCTGAACCAAGAGGTCACAGGTTCAAGCTTCCCCCCGGGACATGTATTCCTATTCAAAAAAAAAAAAGCATACATTCAAAACTCAAGTTTAAGATCTCACCACAATTTTGGTGGAGAAAGAATAACAATAATGTAGAACCAAGAGATTTGAGTTTTTAAAGAGAATCATGAACCTAAATTTATATATTAAAATCAATTTATTAATTATTATACTTAAATAAATTGATAAAAATAAAATAATTTATTAATGAATATTCGTATTTGATCCGATCTATATTCAATCCGAATCCGATTCGGATTTTTCGTGTCCTTATCATTTTGATCCGATAATGATCCGTATCCGATAAACCTTAATCCATATTCATTATTATTATACGAATTTGTGTCAGATTATCGGATCGGATAAAAAATTAGGAGCACTAGATAAATATGTTCTCCCGTAAAAGATGATGCATTGATGTGATGTGACAAATACATTGTAGCCTCGCCGCTGCGATTCTTTATAATTATATCATAACCACTCACCATCACATGGGCCCATACATACATCTTTTCTCTCACCAGCAGCATGAAAAAGTGAAAGAAACTTGATCGACCAAACATGGCCATGCCTCCAATGATTTCTGTGGGTATCAAAAAGACAGGAGTGCCCTTTGGAACTGATATATTCTTTCTTTTTTTAAAAAAAAAAAAAAAAAAAGAAGGTAGGTACAAACTGATTCTGATACCATAAAGAAATAAAGAATGATATATCTATCATTTGCAATCCCAGTTCAGTTCAAAAACCACTTATAACAAGAGTTATATATTCAACATGTCTGTCTATTTTCTTTATGATGATTGACTGGAAACAAAAATTTACATCGGCAGTCTGCTCATGAGCTGCTGCTGATAACCTGAGGCTCCATTGGCGGAGCTCAGACCAGCATCTGTCACGGGCTCCATCTTCGGTTCGCCTTTCGGCACCATGTATCCCATGTCGTCCACGTGGTGGCGCCCTTGATGTCCGAGATACGGATGGTTTGGCAATGCTGCTAGCTTGCCTTGGTTATGTCCGATACCTGCGAATCCCAGACCGGCAAGCCCGCGCTGGTTCATCCCATATCCGAACCCAGGGCCTGGTCCGAGCTGTGGCCTGCCCGGTGGTAGACCGAACGAGCCTCCTCCTAGTGGAGGTCTCTCGAACCAGGCATTGCTGCTGCGGATTTGGGATTGATCGGGCCTACTCGAAGCAGATGGAGCTTGTTGTTGGGGAGGGAGCGCGTTTTGAACCCCGGAGTTTGCGTGGGCGCCGCTGTTGCGTGCTGCTGGGACATCATGGTTGTGCTTACCCTCGTACGTTGTTATCACTGATTTCAGGTCGTGAGAAGCCCTCTCTACGTGCTTTCGGACATTGCAGCCCGCGCTCGTGCACTTGTAATAACTCCTGCATCAGATGATAACACAAGATCAATAATAGTCTAGATGATGATGTAACTGCATAGGGAGGCCACATTTGCAAGAAGATCAACCTTGGATTTGGATTTCCTTTCACAACCTTCTGTCCGTATTTGCGCCATCGGTATCCATCGTCGAGGATGTCGACCTCACTGGTTGTCTGAACCACAACTCTAGGCTCCCTTATTGGCCTAGCAGCCCCACTCATCTCCGGAGCATAAGCTTCAATTCTTCTGCAATAAGAAAGTGGGCAAATATGAGCAATTATGTTGTCTTCTCCGTAATGAAAGGAGTTAAAACAGAAAAAGTAGAAACCTTCTCTTAGATTCCGATTCCTCTCCTTCACCATCATAACCTAAAGACACACTGCCATGCGTTGCGCGATCTTCTTCATCTTCCTCATTCGAGAAAGTAGAAGAACCGTCAACGCCATCCCCAGACTCAAACGCTGCGCCGTTTTGAGCCTGCAAAGAAGCAGTGCCACCTCTGTAGCTGTACTCTTGGCCCGGCATTGTCGAGGAAGTTGCCTCGGGATTATCCGGTTTCCAGCCTCCAGCAACATTTCCATTCTGCACTGCAGACCAAATGGGATCACCAGTCCCAGTTCGTTCAGATTCAAGCTGCATATCACCGAGTGCATTTGATGGCCCAATAGCCGATCTGCGACTGGGAGGAGGCATCGGGTGGATGTGGGCTCCCTTGTAGATGATTTCTGTGATGTGGCCTTCTTGAGACCGTTCCACTTTCTTCTTTACCGGACAATTAGGGTGTGTGCATTTGTAATAACTCCGAGGATACTCGCTTCCTTTCACATGCTTCTGCCCGTATTTTCTCCAATTATAACCATCATCACCTGTGCTGCCGCCACTGCTGGGATCTCCACAGCTCTGATCTCCATCATCATTTTGTTCATCAAAAGGCGAAGAATTCTCCGAAGCAGCACCGACAGAGCTATGAGTCTGCTGAAGCAGATTGTTGCTACCATTGTTACCCAAATCTGGTTTAGAGAAACTTGCATCCTGAAACATGGTACTATTGCTCGCCGAGTGCGTTTTGGTTGGTTCGATGCTTCGCGGTAGCGAGGCATTGGAATGGGCAGTGAACCCAGAACTAGGAAAGGACTGCAGAGCACAACCAAAGCCCAAATGGACTCATTTTGTCAAATAAATGGATGTGCAAAAGAAAATGAAATGCACTACAATACTAATATGCATGCATAGACAGAGAAGTAAAGAAGAGAGACAACAAATTACTTTATTTGTTGCAGCAAAGTATGGGAAGGAAGCAGATTCAGTGATAGGTTTGAATGCAAATGAGGAAGCATTGATGTCCTCACAGTTATTCTCCTTCCCCTTATCAGAATTACTTGTTATCAAAGTCGAGTCCCGATAGTCTCCACTTGGAGCAAATGAAAATTTCCCAGTTGTGGGAGATGGCAGAACCTGCAAAGCAACAAGCCTGTTAACAATAATCCAACAACTAAATGCCACTTTACTTTTAAAAAAAAAAAAAAGAGAGAAGAAGTATGAATATCACTAACAACTGGAAACAGAATCAAACATCTACTGAAGAAACACAATCACAATCTCTTTTCCCTCTAATCTCAAGATGGACAAAATATAGCTTGGCATGAACTAATCCATATGATAATGATGCAATATCAGCAATGAGAAGACCATTTTCGTATTAAATGTTGAGGGAGATATTCATGCATTTCTTCAGTCACATTGGTTCTTGTTTTACAACTAATATGGTAAACAAACTCGTTGAGTCAGAAAGTAGGAGCTAGACAAGCACAATAGAACACCATGCTCCTGAACTATGACAGTAGAACACCCTAAACAAGTACATATCTAGCTTGTTCCTTCATTAAGAAGTAGGTGGTTACGAAAATCATGTGTTTGTTGTTTCTGTGAGAAGGAATGCATTAGTTAGATAACGAAGAGCTTACCAGCGAATTTGAGAGGAAAACTGGAGAATCAAGCAGCGTGGTTGGACTAAGACCGGGTGGAATTGTCAGATAAGGAGATCGAACTTCTGGTTTCTTAGAAAGGTCGGCAGGTTTGATGCTCTCTGTATTAAGCCTTGGGGCATTGAAACCAGCTCTAGCTGCAATCCTCTCCATAAGTCCCCCTCGCGAGTTCAGCTTTGGCCCACCCAGTGCACCGGGGTTGCTTGTTTCATTATCTCCAAAAGCAGCTTCAGTCTGATTCTTTTGATCGGAATTTCTGGAGGCACCTTCTGGTTCAGGCCCTGAAAAGTCCGGCACACTTCTATTCCCACTATCAGATTCCACATTCGGGCGTGCTGCAACATCATCATTCATCACTGACAAGAAAAAGGCTCCTGGATTAGGGCTTGGGGGCATCGGCATCCAATCTCCCATAATTGCGACATGATCATCAAATCCACCCATCAGAATCTTTCTACTGTGTTGATGATGTCCACTCAATAAGAGACCACAACTTCACAGAGCTGGATACAGAAGCCAAAAGCAGAAATGTTCAGGCATATAGAACAAATAGCAGAAGTAAACCAAATTCCAAGTTTTTGCAATCATTCGAATTTCGTTGACATAGAAAGAAGAACCAACACCTACTCCAGAATAGCACCCAAGATCAACTTTTTTTTGTTGTGGGACAAATATTAAACACAACCCATTTCTCAATTAACCCTCCTAAACAAAACCCTCTTAAAAATTTTCAGTTTATCTATCTCAAATAAGAGCAGTGCCCTTGGAAACACAGAGCTACAAATAACTAATTATCTGCACAAACTTAAGAAATACAGGCAGCCGGCTTATACAATAAACAAAGCTAAAATAAAACCAAGAGGAAAATGTTCATGAACACACCTTACAAAAGTAAAAAAGACTTCAAAAGCCATAAGGATGCGGGGAAGGATCATTCAACAATAATTTAAAAACAGTCGATCCAAGAAAACTAATCAAAGCTATGAGTGAAAAGATTTACAAAAAGATTCAGCAATAATTAGTTTGAAGCAGCGCAAACAGAAATTAGTGAATATATGACATTTCCAAATTCACAATCTGTATGCATGGCTGAGCTCTACTCAAAGGGCAAATTCAACTAAAGCCCTAATCATAACAATAATATGAAGAGGCAAAAAAACGCCCAAATCCTTAATTACCAAAACCCATCAAGATCTAAGAAATTAAGGAAAGCAACACGCAAAAAAAGTGACAATATCATGAAACCAAACAGAAAGAAATAGCAAAAAAAACGGAACTTTCCTGTACATGGACCATCATCGGGTACAAGAAAAGGTGGATACAACTCAATTTTAGAACCAAAACATCAATGGCCCAGACAATAAATTCCCCAAAACAAAAATGGCAAAATAGAAGGGGCAAAAGAAAAAGGGAAAATAGCAAAATAAAATCCGAATCAATCATTAGCAATTGATGAGCACAATAGATTAGGCACGCAAGTTTCTCAGTACCTGAAGATAACATAGAGCAGTCAAAAATTAAGAACTACTTTTTTATTTCATGACCCTCCTTAGATTAATAGTGGAAATATTTCTCCCATTTAGAAGGGGGGGAAAACACACAGAGAATGAAGACAAATCTGGATTCTTTTTCTCCCCGCCTTCAAAGAAATTAGCAAAACTAAAACATCCCACCTTCCTGTCAATTTCTCCACTCTTTCCTCTCTCTCTCTCTCTCTCCAAAATGTTTCAGCAGTAACCCAAAAATGTGATTGCACAAGGAGATTTTTATTTTTATTTTTTCAAAATAAAAGAAGAAAAAAGAGTGGGGTTTGTTTGGGAGTTATGATTTTGGATGTTTTTGGAAAGGAAATATATGCAGTTGTAGTAACAGTACATGAGAAACCTTTCACTCTCTGACAATTATCAGCACTGATTCAAATATTTTTTTTATTTCTTTTTATTATTATTATTATTATTTTTCCATAAATTGTGATTAATAAAAATCATTTAAATGGGCAAAAATAAGGATTTTAAGACGTTTGACCATCCAATGAGACGGAGACACGTGGCGGGAGGCATTTGACTGTAGAAAGTAATCAAAAGGGAGGTTAATTATTGGGTAGTTCAATAATTGTGAAAACATTATAATTGCAGAGAATTAAATTCTTGGTAACCGGTGGGGATTTGTAATATAGGAATTATTTTTTAAAAAATATACTATATATTTATTTATTTAAACTCACACGGGGTCAAATATTTTCGAGTGTACTCAAATATGCAATATATTGGCTTAAGGGTATCCGTAACAATAAACCCACAATTCCAACTTTTATATCGCCACGTCAGCGCCACATCAAAAGTTAAAACCCATCAACTTTTTCAAATCTATCACTATAACAATAAACCTACAACATCAACTTTTACACGGTCCCACACAAATCCACTTACAAATATAATATTAATTTATAGTATTAAATTACATAATAATTTTTATATTTTTTAATTTAAAACAATTATGAAAATTTATAAATTAAAATAATACAAATTTGGAACAACAAATGCACAATGGAAATTAAATTTAAACAACATCATAATAGTACAAGAAAATAAAATTCAATAAACTCAAAAAAATATTGGAAATAATAAAATAAAATAAAAACAAAAATATTGGATTGACAATAAAATAAAAAAATAAGAAAAGAATTAGAAATAAAGTAAATAAGATTTTTAGTGGCAATATTTAAAAAAATTGAAAAATGAAAGTTTAAATGCTACGGGCCCACCAAAAACTATGAAACCCAGCTTTGTGTTTCAAGAGCCAGGTTTATGACATGGCAAAATCCAGGTTCTTTGTAATGGTAAAAGCTGGTTTTAGTCCAGGTTTGAACCTCTAAAAAGCTACCATTACAACCACCCTAAGTACTTTCATTACTACATCCCAAATAAAAGACGTAATAAGGGAAGTTGTTCATGTGTAGTGTTTGTGTGAGTGTGATTCTTGCTAGTTTCTAACTTGAGCTTTCGATAAATTTAATTAATAAGTTTTTGAATTATTATAAAAATAATTGATATAAATTTTTTTTGGTTTTGATTTTATATGAAAATTGCCAAACAAATATTACTATTGAAAGAAATTTTAACTCGATCCTAATCTTACATCAATTTATTGGCTTCAAATGATAACCGTCTCTAACTATCCATATATAATAAGATTATGTGAATCTAAGTTTTTACAAATTATATTACAGTCGATAATAAACAAGTTTTATTGCTTTTTTTAAGCAGCGGTTCCTTTGTGTTTGGAGTTTTACATTATGAAATATTACATCACAGTAAATACAAGTTTTAATCATATGATTATTCATTCTTTTTTTCTCTATTTTTAAGTTATATAGTATAATCCACGTGGTTGTTATAATAATTTGCCTCAAGAAAATGTGGTGATCATGAATTTTTTTTTCTTTATTAAATATATACCTTATTATTATTAATTATATTATTTTATACAATTTTTTATATTATGTATCCCCAATTTATTTTAATTTATATAATGTACCCCCAATTTTAAATTTCTGTATCCGCATCTACATATCCCCATTAAACTCGAATCAATGACTTCTTGATCACGAGTAAAGTATTTTTACGACCATATTTCATCTTTTAATATCATATAATTTATTCGAGCTTTAAGGCTAATTTCGTAATAAAATATTATCGATTTAATATGTATTATAATACAAGGTAAAATGGTGGTGCTTAGCTAAGATCAAGTTTCATGTGTAAGAATAATATTTCAAAATTGATCCTTAAAAATGACATTCTAAACAAATCAGGCAGTTTTACTATGTCAACGGCTATTTCTAATTTTGTTAATATTTTGACACAATTATGATTATAGGTTTGATTTCTTTTTCTTTTTATTAAAAAAAAGTAAAAGAAAATGAGGGAAATTATTCTCTACAATGTCGTAAAGTTGTTGTCCTATCATATGAAAAAATATTTATATATTCGAACGCGAAAGGGTCCGTTTGATTTTGAGAATCTTCCCATCTTTTATTAATGGCAAAAACTTGCGTTAGGCAGGCCTAAATGGTTTAGGCGGGTTTTATCCTACCCAAATGAGTTGATCCAACCCAAATAGGGTTTATTAATCCCAATTAGGGTATATTATATGGGTTTGGGCTTGGGTTAATGAATAAAACTCGCCTAAATCGTTTAGGTCTGCCTAACCCAAGACCTTCCCTTTATTAATTGTATTTCACAAACATAACTTTTATTAAATTTCTTTATAAGGAAAAAAACCATTTCCATATTTATAACAATTACCATATTTTGCATACATTTTTCAAACGCTTTTTTAGATAGAAACATTTTAATAGATAATTTTAATAAAGAAAGTCCATCGTAATTACTTATTAATATTTTTGTCATTGATGTGATAATAATTTATCGATGTACATATATTAAAGGAGAGTAGTCCCACAAAAAATTGTTCCTTATTTACTACAACTACCGTATTTTGCATACATTTTTTCAAACGTTTTTTTCAGATAGAAAAAATTTAATAGATAATTTAAGAAGTTTTATCAATTTAGGACCTGAAAGATTAATTCTAAATTCAGAATCTGAAAGATCACAAAAATTTTCAATTAAAGACTTGAAAGATTATACAATTCTCAATCCAGAATATCAATATCAGGTCCTGGATTGAGATTGTTTGATCTTTTAGGTCCTAGATTAATAAATTATCTTTTGGATCCTGAATCGATAATTAAATTATCTTTTGGATCCTAAATTGACAATTCTCCATAATATTAGTAAAGAAATCTTCAATGTCCATCTTAGTTACTAATTAATATGTTCATAATTGATGTGATAATAATTAATCTGTATTGTGACAATCAGCTTGAGCACATTAACATGTATATATAATGAGCATTTAAGCGTATGTGATTATCGATATTTAATAATATAATTCCCACTAGCAGAAATATATATTTTAATTTTACTACAATATTTGATTGATTTTGCAGGTACGTGTATCAAATGGTATTATATCAAAGAGGAAATCAAATGTATAATATATTATTGATGATTTAATTTCATATATTATTAAACACGAGATATTAAATTGTGTCGTACCATCAATGCATTGTTGTATTATTATATTCAAAATATCTTAGTATGATCTCATTCACTGGTTAATAAAAATATTGTTTTTTTCTATACTATCGTTTGGTATTTTGCATCTACTATTCCACTCTGTAAAACACCAATATATATATATATGTAGCTAATGCAGTTATGTATACAAAATAATATTATATCGAATATATATCTTGTAATTAAATAATTACATGAATGTCAAATATTATGATAAATCTTCGGAAATCCTGAACTATTATTTCGACAAGATAATAAATAAATAACGGTTGAAAAAAATAATTAAATAATTATATCGTGAAAAGCATGTTATTGAAGCAATCCGGTCACAATTAAATGAAATCCATCCAACTCACCCCAAAAATATTTCTTTTTTCTTTATAAACCAGTGTTTTGTAATAATAAATGGACACTTATATGATACAATTACAAAGTGTAATCACGACTACCCTCAATAATCATCCATTGTCAACATATAAGGATATCTACGATTTGGTTGATTTGAGAGAAGTGGTATGATAGGCCAATAGTTTGAAATTTGAAATTGATCATTTTTGCAAGATAGATCGTACATAAAATATTATTCGATAGAAAGTTAAAATGTTAATAGCATTACTATAAACATTTAAAATTTATATTATTTCGAGTTGCTCTCCTATAAATTAACATTTATGTTAGGAATTAAGTTTTAGTTTAATCCTTAATTTGATGTTTTGATATGTCAAAACTTACTTTAGCACTAAGTTTATAGTGTTCTATAATGTAATCCATGTATAGGATTATTCGTGTTGTAATAGAACTTAGGTGCTGAAGACCGAACAAAGGAGATGCTCGAGAATTTGAAGAAGTGTTCGTACGTGAAACTTGCTTTCACTAAATATGGCTAAGGCCTAACTGAGTTTGGGTACTCAGTATAGAGACTACCATACTGACTTATGAGAAGACAATATGAGGGTTGCCCATACTGATTATGGAATGTTAGTATGGAGGCCTTATTTCAAGAAGCACGTGGAACACAAGGCGAACCAAGTTTAGTCAGACTTAAAGTCGAATGAATGCTAAGTAAAAGTCAATACGAGAATGTCTCATACTTGGATTCCTCGGACTGAAACTGAGTCTGACAAGAGCAGGTAGAAAGTACAAGGAAGTACAACCTTTTCAGAGCAGAGCAGACCTACCAAAGAATGGCTATGATAGGACGACATTCGTCTTGTGTGTAACGACTCGAATTGTGTGTCTAACGGACATAAATTCAAACAACCAAGGATTCGCCTATAAATAGCTCAACATTTCAACCAGAAAAAGTTACGAACTCTCAAGCTAAGATAAGCCAAAGCTCTGCCAAATTTTATGCTAAAAATTTCTATGATACTTCGTGTTTTTAACACGAGACTTGAGTTTCCAACTCAAGTTAATCATTTCGTGCTTCTGTTTATAAGCACGAGACTGAAGCTACACTTTGGTGAATATTACTTTCCTAAGTAATATTCATAGTAGTCAGTGTTCTACTCTGGAACACTGATTCTCACGGGCATCTGCCGACCAAACTGGGTTATGGGAACAACGTGCAAACATCCAACCACCAAAAAAGAAGGCTGCGGGATGTGTCCACACTTCAACCTGAAAACTAAGTCAGCTAGTAGTTCCTAGGTGAGTGACAACAGCAAATCGAAGGACAGAGTACCAACGAGCTGTTCATAGATCGTAAGGAGGCTTGTACCAAACTTAATTGATTCTCAATTAATTTCAGAAGAGTGGAAGTAGAATTTTAAGTTCGAACCACTATAATATCCTGAGTCATTTACTTGCTTCCAATTAAGATTCAACATACTTACTTTGAAACCTTCAATACTTGGTCAAGTATTGAAGTGTATACTTGTGAAACTTACCTAAGAACTTTTTGAGCTTAAAACTTATTTTCATAAACCTGAAACTGAGTTTCAGTCAGTTTCGGAGAACAAGTGCAACACCAAACTTATTTTCTGCTGCACATTACATTCTCTAATTTTTGGACCAACAATTTATTTATTACTTATTTTTTTTAACCAAAATTTTACTTTTCTCGAATTTATAGACGATGACATACAAAATATATTTTATCAATTTTATTATTTACATTATTCATTGAATCAACATTCAAATTAATCAAAATTAACAATATAATAATATCATTGTTTGTTATTCATTAAATTATATTTCAAACCAAACTATTTTAATATTATTTGGTTAATCTAGTTTAATTTGTAAAATTTCAACTTACCTTTAAAATTGGTTAAACTGAAGCGGGCACACACTTACTTTAACCAGCCATAATCAATTTAAAAATCATACCTCTATAAAATGTCACATGTTTATTACTCCCTCCGTCCCGTCCTATTAGTCTCATTTGCCATTTCGGTCTGTCCCAACCTATTAGTCCCATTTCTAATTTTGGAAATTTTAAATTATTAAAATAATCATTTTTTTTAATTAAATTTAATAACCTAATGGGGAAGTTACTAAACTACCCTTCTAACCCTAAAAAAAAAAGACCCCCCCTACCCCCGCCGCTTTTATCCGTCTATCTACCTCTCTCTCTCGAACATTCACTCACCTCCCCCCCCAACCCTAATTCTCTCGCTCACCCCCCCCCCCAACCCTAGTCCGAGCCGCCGCAACCCTCATCCGCCGCTGCCCTCTCTCGCCCCTCTCTTCTCACCGCCGCTGGTATTCCATTTCCGCGATGATGAGTCGCCCTGTCTCTGCATCTCTCTCCCGCGAGGATGATTTGCCGACGATCCTGGATCTGTCTCCCTCGCCGCCAGTTGCTGCTGCCGGTGACGCGATCTACTCCGACGACTTCTTGTCTTCTACCGCCGGGGGCTTGGAGGCGGGGAAGGTCGACCGGATCCACTCTTTTCTGAGCGACGACCACCGTGCCTCCCCTGCTTCCCCTCTGGCCGCTGAAAATCTGTCGCCCCCGCCACCAGTCTTCCGTGCAGGTGACTATCTTCTAACCGACGGCTCCAATAGTCCTTGCTCTATTTTGACATTTTCTAAATATCCGCCTTTCTCACATCCGTCTCTTCTCACCGCCGGGGTCACGGAATCGTGGATGGTCGAAGGTGAAGATCTCGTTGCCGCCGGTGACTTGGAGGCGCGGATGGCAGATGGTGAAGAAGACCGGCCTCTGAGCGGTCCGGTGATGGAGGGAGGGTGTCCGCGAGAGAAGATCTTGGCCGTGGTTCGCATTTTCTGGGATATTTACTTCCCTAACATCTTGGCCGTGGTTCGCATTTTTGGTTTTTTACCCTTTTGGTAATTTGTCAATCCACTAACTCTTTTTGCATCTTTTTTAATGAATTTTTTTTTGACTTTATTGACTTGCATTGGTTTGTGTGTCCCTTCCTATGGGACTAATAGGAAGGGACAGAGGAGTATTATACAATGTTTTATGCTACTTTAATTCATTAATATATAAGATATTTAACAATAATAATAATTATTATTATTATTAAGAGAGAGATTGAAAGCAAAGCATTAATTATTAGCCGTCTAGGTGTCCCAACAGACAAAAGAAAATTAAAGAAGGCAAGTTTTTTGTTACTTTTATTTGAGTCCATATATTTGGAACCCTCCATTTTATTTAATTAAATATGTTCCTCTCCACACTATTTTAATGCTTATCTCTATCATTATATTTTAATTTTATTTTTTAAATAATACAAAGGTCTATTTCAAGAAGAAATTCCTCTCTTTTTCTTCAATTATTTTATTCTCTCTTTCCAATTGAAAACTATCTTGCTGTCTCATTACATTCTAATTTTCAACTTTCACAATTTTCTTTCTTTTTTTCTTTTTCTAATTCTTCGTGGATAGAATTTAGTGGGCACACACCCCAAATATTTATCATTCCTACTTGCACCTTTGTTTTGATTTTTTACAAGTATATATAATCTAATTATATGTTTTTTAATAGAATGCTTTGATTTTTAGATCTCACCATAATATCTTTATATGAGCTGAATTCATAATTTATTGGATACAAAGTAATGTGTTTTAATTATTTGTACACTAGCTAGGTCTAAGATAACAAAATAATTGTGTTTCTTAGTAGTGCACAATTTTAATGATAAATCATAATTTTTCTTATCATGTTCTTTAATAAATATTATTATTATGCTCTTTTACTATGAGTAACTAGAGTTTACATATTTTAACTTTTTTGTGTAATCAATTGTAAATGATTGCTAAACTTATCAGACAATAGTTGGGCGTTCAAATAAAATCTAATGTCTAAATAGTTTTTAGACAGTACATAATCAGTTTAAATATTTTTTTTATTTTAAATATTACTAAATAAAATTATGCAAATTAATTTTTTAGTTATATATAAAAAAAATCAACTAATGCATGAGGATAACTTAAATGGCCGCATAGTTCAATCTATATATATATATATATATATATATATATTAAAATAAAATTGGTAGTAAAAATATAATTTTACAATTGTATTTATTAATCCATTCACTTCATTAATACACATACATTAATAGTTAGATCAATTATTTTTGTGATATATAAATTTATAAATTTAAATAATATTCGCACGTAATAATTTGATTGATAATTAATCTTATATTATTTTTTTATATTCTTATATGTAATGTTATAGTATTTTAAATAAAATATGAAAATATGGTATATATATATATATATATATATATAATCCATTTGTAATAAAAGAGAAATTAAATTGGAATATTTTTAAAAATTTAAGATTAAATAAAAAAATAAATTATTTTAGAAGTCAAGTTATATTTTAAAATGAAACAAAAATGAGAAAAAAATAAGTGGCACAACATAGTTAAAATAAATTAAAATGTGAAATATAAGGATGTGAGACTGTAAAATAAAATTTAAAAACTATTAGAATGTATAAATAATATTATAATATATTGTTTCAAGGAGAGAGAGAGAGATGTTCGGAGGGTAAGTGTCCAATGATGTGTGGTGAAGGTATTGAAACAACATGACACGCTTTACTTAAAGTAAATAAGTGCAAACTATAAAATAAAATTTAAAAACTATTAGAATGTCTAAATAATATTATAATATGTTGTTTCAAGGAAAGAGAGAGAGATGTTTGGAGAGTAAGTGTCCAATGATGTGTGGTGAAGGTTATTGGGCCCAAAAATAGTTGGGCTAGAAAAATCAAGTCCAGGCCCGTTAATAACGGCAACGGCCCAAAATAACGCATCTAAACAGACTCAACAACTTCAACACGATGACCCCAACTAGGTCCAAAGCCCGACATACGAGGTACGAGCTCCAGCACCCAGCCAAGGTCGCAACCACCTCCTGCCTCGGGACCACCTGCTCTAAGATCAAATGAGAAGGTCCGACCCTCGTGCACGACACTAGCAGGAGGCTTCTAATTCAAAAACGCGCTAAAATCGGAAGGGAGTTGAGAGACTGCAGATCGTGGCCACCTCTTCCCCAAAAACCGGAACTACCCCCCGAAGATCCCGCAAGGACTGGCAACGCCCTCCCGTTATGCAACTCGAGAAATCCCTAACAAATCGATTCCGCGAAGGAGGCTCCAATGGTCGGTGCCAACGACTCCCCCAAAAGTCGGAACAGCTGCCGAGTAGTGCTAGGGTTGTAACTACCTCCCTTCAACTATAAAAGGGAGGTAGAGGTCCTATTTTGGGGGACGATGCTTAGAAATTTAGATTCATTTTTCGTTGAACTCCTATTCACGGCTTGTAATTTACATCTAGTTTTTATAATTTGTGCATCAGTTGTCAATTAAATATTAAATGATTCACCATTTTTATAGTCAATGTTTCTTGGTCCGGTTTATCAGAATAATCACAAGTGCACAACATAAAATAATTTATTTGATTCGGTAAAGTTGCACTTATCCAATCTGATGGTTATTTGTCAGCTTAGTTTTTCAAATCTTTAATTCACGTATTTAGGTTCAAATATGCTTAGTGTCAGTTTTCAGAATATACTACACCACTCGAGTGTTGAGTTTTAAATATAAGTAAGCTGACAACAAGTATGAAAGCAATAAATGACAAAGGATTTATAATGGTTCGGACTCTAAGGGTCCTACGTCCACTCTTCAGACACAAGTCTGGAAATCCACTAAGTGTTCGATTTTAAAAAGTGTTCCTACGATCTATCACTTGTTGAAGAATGCCTCATCCTTCAGTCCACAAGCTCACTCGCCTGGTCCTTTATTCGTCCTTCACTTCGCAGCTCATTGGAATGTGGGCACAGCACGTAGCCTCTTTGTCGCCGGAATGGGGTGTTTATAGTTTCCCCGAAACTGTCAGCACGACGGCAAAAAGTCCGTAAGAGTCAGAGTACTAGACGTACTTTGACTGTTGTAATCTTTATTTGAGAGAAATATTACCAAGAGAATAACTTAAGAAGTGATGTTTTGAGTCTCGTGTTCACTGGAGTGACACACGGAAAACTTCTAGAGACTCTAACTTTGAGCTGGGTTAGCAAGTTAGGTTGCATTATCGTTAGTTTCAGTAGTTTTGGTAATCTTCTTCTATTGAATTCTTCGGTATTTATAGCCGAAGAATTGAATATTTGAAATATATATCCATTAGAGACAGATTGAATATTGTCCAATCGGAAGTCTCTGTTGACTGCTGCTATCGGCGAGTAGGTGGTGCTCTTTCCAGATATTCTGCAACTACTCTTTTTTTTTCTGACGACGACAGTGACTGTTCGCCTTTGTGTCAGAAGAACAATTTTGTCAATTTGAGGAATCATGGACTGATTGTCCTAGGTATCGAAATTTGGAGTTTCGTGCTTGCAGACTTTAAGGAATCTCTAATCCTTAAACTTTGTACTTGTTAGTACGTTCCTCAGATGATTCTCTTTGTCTCTTTGCATTGGGACTGAGACTAAGAAACCCATGCTGGTGTCGCCATACTTGCATGTCCATGATGGTGATGTCATCTATCAATATGTGTTTGGTCCCTATACTGGTAAATTTGTGGTACTGATGAGACTATACTTGTTAGTCCCATACTTGATCTTTTCAAATTTATCAGTCCAGACTCATAAATCCCAAATTTGCAAGTTCGGCTCGAACATTAGTCTGTTAAATCTCTTGCGCATCGCAAACTGATCAACAAGTTTGGTCTTCAGATTAGCTCTAGCTTACAAAACTCGATACAAAGCCTATACAAGACTTTACATTTTTAGACTACACTGAAACTAATCTAGAGATAATTAAGATGACTTTTACATTATTTGACCATCCAAAACAATATAATATAAGAAAATTTCTATCAAATTCTCTAACAATGCTTATTAACATTGGCGGATTCATAATTTTTTTTTTTTGAAAGAGGGGTTATATTAATTTTTTTCTTAAAAAAAATTATAAAATTGAGTAAACCAAAAGATTATTATGACTATTTTCATTATTAGCCCCCTCTTATCATTTTTTCTTTATGTTGAGCCTATTTTTATTTTTCACAATTGTTCTATAAATTCATAAAATGATTGAATCAGGATATTATAAAAAGTTGATTAGGGGTTGGTGTAGACCCACCAGTGCTTATGAGGGCTTAGTTTCTATGAATTAAAGTAAACTTTTAGACTTAATAAACTTTTTTTAAAATTAAAAAAGAAAAATTTGAGAACTAAGTTATTTAGTCTACTTGAGTATTCTTGTATGCCCTTTTTGCCGACTAGGTACATGTACACCAATTAATCTATTGATTTGGAATATAATTGAGTGTGACGCATTTTACAATTAATGTGAAAAAATGGAATTTCTAGGACAAGTGATGATTATGGTTTTAGCGAGTGGATGTAATGATGAGCATAGTGATTATGCTATATTCTTATCATTTCTTTTTAAAGAAAACTCTATTGTATTACATAATCGAAACCGACGAAATGATTAACGCTCCACATAAATAAAATTACAAGGAAAAATATTTAAATTTATTCCCTACTTTTTAATTTAACAATAATTTTAAACTAAGATGCTTTAACACAGTTTAAATAGAACTTAATTAGACGGTAGGGGTGAGCAAGAAATCGAAAATCAAACCGAAAATTTTTTAGTTATTTTTGTTCGATTATTTCAGTTTTCGATTTGGTTCTGTTATTTTTTTTCAATATTTCGGTTTTCGGTTATTTTTTTTCCGAATCGAAATAACTGAATAACCGAATTTATATATATATTATTAATAAATATAATATATATAAATTAATATAAAATTATATTTTTAATATATATTTGTAACGCCCCCAACTGACCTTCCCAATTTGGGGCCACGTTACATTGATGTTTCAGGTTTTGCCAAACACAATTCAAGAAATAATAAGCGGAAGACTTTATCTTAATTAAAATATAAGAGTATTCAACAAAGTACTTCGAGTCAAGATTTAAATAACAGTATTCAAAAGATACATAATTCAAGGGAAGGAAAATTCAGAGAGTGTAGCAGCGTGTGTGTAGCGTGATGGTGACATGTATATGAAGATACATGTCACAGGATCTTTTATTTCTTCCAATATAAACATTTTATTTCGCCTGCTTACACCCTGCTACTCCCATCCATGCCGCTAACCTGCACGTTTTAGAAATAACGCGAGGGCTGAGTACTTTCGTACCCAGTGAGAAACATGCCGAAAACATACTTTAGGTAAGAAACATGTTATGTGTTGGTCCCGGTTTTTCAGAGTATATACGTTACGTAGCGAAAATAAAGTTAATTGTTTCTTGCACGCTACTTACACTCAGCTGACAACTGGCAACTGGTCAGCTGGTGCTGGTTACTAAGTACGCAGCTGACAACTGGTGACTGGTCAGCTGGTGATACAATACTTAGAATATTTAGCCAAGTTTGCACAATTATATCAGTTTCAGAACATACACCAGCACTTGAGTGCTGGGTTTTAAATCAGAATGTAATGCAGAAAACTGATAAATGACAAAATGATTTATAGTGGTTCGATCAATTGATCTACGTCCACTCTCCAGTCGAAGCACTGGAAATTTCACTATGAGCAATCAGTTACAGGTTGCCTACGATCTATCTCTAGCTGGTGAATGCCTTGTCCACCAGTTCACTAGATCAACCGCTCCCGGTCCTGGTTTCCTCTTCAGCTCTCTTCTGCTGATGGAGTGCGAGCACGTCACTTCAACCTCCACAGCGATTTGGGTGTTTAGTTCTCCCAAGAACGTAAATCCTTTTGCGGCAAGGTTCGCCCGTAATAACTCAAGTGCTAGAATGCACAGGAGCTGCTGTGAACTTCCTCGAAGAGAAAGAACACCAAATGAGATCTCTAAACTTACAAGCTTAAAGCTTGAAGTTTCGTGTTTGATAAATCAACACACGGAAAGCCTTAGGAATGGCCTCGAAAGTACTTTATGCGCTCTTGCAATAACTTCAGTTCTTTCGGTGGTTGAGCAGAGATATCTGAATATTCAATGTGTCAACCGAGCAACCGAGATTCAGAGAGAGGAACTTTGAATGTTGGTAGTTGCGACGTATTTATAGCCGCAGGAACCGATTCAAACTTTCTAGCCGTTTGGACACATCCGGAAAGGTGTCAGACCTCGGATGTCCTTCTGACAGCGGCAGGTATGTTTTTCCGGAAGGAACCATACCTTTGACCGCTTTATCTGACACAGATCTCTTTGTGTCAGAACGGCTCTCCCTGTCAGTCCGAGGAATAAGACTGGTGTCTTGTGACTGATAGACTTTAAGTTATCCTTCCTTAAAGTCATCCTTTGTCAGTCGATTCCTCAGAGAATCTTCTTCTTGTCTCTATTACGCTGGGAGAGAGAATCTGGGATTCTGCTGGTAACATCTGACTGGTAGATCATACTGGTGATCTTGTGCTGGCAGTCTCTGCTGGTGACTTGCCCTGGTATCATCAAAGTCTACCAAAAGTCTGGATGTTAACTCTTCTCGGAATCTCCCATGACTGGTGAAATCACCGCTGGTGAATAGTATAAGAACATGTATTCTCCTGGTAAGGTTTGTCAGCCGCCTGCTGATGAAACCCTTCCCAACTGGTGAATAGTAGCCAGTCATCAACATTTCTCACCGCTGGTGAACAGTGTCAGCGCGAGTCTTTGTCAGCCGCCTGCTGATGAGACTTTCCCAACTGGTGAACAGTAGCCAGTGGTAAGCGTTACTCATGCTGGTGAACAGTGTCAGCATGAGTCTTGATCAGCTGCGACTTACAACTCAATAGATCTAAACAGGACTTTACATTTAAGACCTGATCTAGAGACAACTGACGCTGGTAGGACTTAGGATTTGATCCACCAAAACTATAATCTCAACAAGTAAGCTACTGGGAAAGGAAACCTTGGACAGATTTTCCAACATGCTATGAAACTCACACAGATAGGCATGGGGTTTTGTTGAAAAGATCCATGCTATCTAAAACATTTTATTTTAATGTGCTTCAGGGCATGATATTATATCTGTTTTGTTTTGTAACTGGAAGTTGGCCTACTTCCTAGTTACGATGATTCGTAAGGAATGATTTAACATTCAACCTACATTCATCTAAGTGCACTAATCTCGGTTTGTTCTTCGAGATCCGATCATATTATATTCTTCATTCACTTCCTCATAGGGTTTAAGGTCGCACACAATTTCACCCATCATATCTTTCTTTCGGGTTTAAGGTCGCACACCATTTCACCCATCGTATCTTTCTTTCGGCTAATAAGAGTAGCGCATGTACGGAGGGTACATGGTCTTGTCTTATTAGTGTTATCTCTCTGTTAACAATTAATTAACAGAGGGCAGATATAATAGCACAAAACATGCATAGCAGTTTCATTTAAATCAAAACATTTTAACACATTTTGGAAGGATAAGCACACGTTTGATTTTATACTGAAATAGTTTCCCACCTCGTTCTTTGGCTTTTGGCTAGATGTCTTTAGCTAGAATGAGCTTGAACAGATCCTTGCTTTCAATTTCCTACAATCAAATAGGGTTCTCGAGTCAATATAATATATCTAGGACGATACATCTTAATCGTAAACAAACAGGACTCGAAGGAACTAGAATAGATCGCGAACTTATAATAATTCAAGTCTCTGTGTCGATCGACAGACTCTGTGTCGGTCGACACAACCCTGGTCGACACAAGCTCAAATCGATCGACACCACTCGGTCGACATAATGGGTGTCGACCTTCCCTGTCGATCGACATGATCTCCGTCGACCGATAGGTGTGGCTCGATATCCTCCTCTTGTCGAACTCCCTGTCGATCGACACACCTCCTGTCGATCGACAGGATTGACTCGACATCAACCCCATGAATCGACCCTCCTTGTCGATCAACACACTTCCTGTCGATCGACAGGTTCGACTCGACTCAACCCCATGAATCGACCCTCCCTGTCGATCGACATGATCTCTGTCGACTGATAGAGGTCGTCTCCCTCACGGGTTCGCCGAAGCTGAACCTGTAACTCGCGAAATCTCGCGATTCCTTCGGCCGATGACACATGCAAACACATATACAGATTCCCTAGACATCCTAGAACACGATCATGGCCTCAAATCAGGAAAACTCAACGAAAAATGAGGACACAATTTACCTCGCCGGAGTTCCTCCGTTCACGGCGGCGGTCGTGTTTTTCTGGCGTCCAAATGGAGTGTTCTTGACGTCCGAATGTTCCCTGAGCTATGAGGAACACGAATCCACGGTTAAATCACCGGAATTTGGCCGGAATAAAGAGATATACTAGAATCGCAACTTAAAACCCACCTCAAATTCAATCTCCGATATCTCTCTCGTCTCTCGTTCCCTTGGAGCCCACGAGTAGTCAAAATGAAGCTCTCAATGGCAGCTACAAGATGGTTACAATAGCTCGCCGCGATGTCGCCGGAGGTGGCCGGAAAATGGACTGAAAGGCGGCGGGTTTGATGTGAAGGGTGAGAGTCTCTCTCTCTAACTTTCTCTCTCTATGATATAATATAAGCTGGAAAAGCTTATACTATACATCCTCTTCCTATTTATACTTCCTCATAAATTAAGGTATGAATTATGATTATAAACTCTTATAATTCCATATCATTTTTCCTTAATAA
>JAPKLW010000510.1:236565-248966 GCA_026898455.1 Plectranthus barbatus
ATTATGATTATAAACTCTTATAATTCCATATCATTTTTCCTTAATAATAATATGATAAATCATATTATTTTATAATTTCTCAAAATAATTGGAATTCCTCCAATTTCCCATATAATCAACTCAATAAATTCCTCCTTCCAAAATTTCCGATTCCACGATTTATCGTAACATAAATAAGATTTCTCCAACCTTATTCTACTCAAATAAATTCAAATGCTTCACAAACAATAGAATTCTCTTCTTTAAAAAGATACAAATCCTTACAAAGCTCAATTAAGCTTGGGGTATTACAATATTAATATAAATATATATAATTTTTATTTTTAATTTTATAAAATTATATTAAAATTCGATTATAACCGAAAATCGAATAAGAATTTTGGTTCGATTATGTTTATTATAATGATTATCTAAAAAGTAATATTTTGTCAGTGATTAAGTTGAATTAACAAATCAATTCTACTACTGAATTGTTTAATAAAGGATTAAAACGAAAAAATAAATAGTTGATTTGAATGAGTTGTGAAAATCTAAATTGAGTTTAAGCGGCGGTGGCGACGACGTTATCTTCTACACATACGTCACGGCACACCCAACGATAAGATGAGGCGATTTTCAGTGAACGAAGTGGTGATTATATATTAATGGTTGCAGAGGCGCACTCTTCATCGGTGGATGCTGCAGCTGCCATTTCTCTGATAACTTTGCTTTCGCCGGTAACCTCTAATCCGACTTCGATTTCGGCGGTTTAGTGTGTCGATTTTTAACTTTTACTCAACTTCAATCTTCCGTCGTATTTTGCGAGTTGAACTCCGAATTCGACTTCAATTTCAACGGTGTAGCATGTCGATTTAACCTCAATTCGATTGCAATTTTATGTAGTAGCATGTCGGTTGAGCTTTAGTCGACTTCAAATTTTCGGCGTGGCATGCAGATTTTACTGTTCTGACATTATCAATTGGTTGTGTTTGTTGAGTGTGTGCGCGCTGTGTGAGTCAATTGTTACTCTTGTTACCTGAGTTGTTTGAAGTGTGTTCAGGAATGTTTGGGCGGAATTGGAGTTAGAATTTTGCGTTTGTTTAATGCCGCAAATTAACTTGATTTAGAATTAAGAGGTGTGCGAAGAAGTAGTAAATTTCTCTTGCTTTTTGACTAGCATTATCTAAAATTGTAGGGTAGATGAAGGTTAGATTACTACGACTACTAATGTCCATATTTCTGAGCGAGGTTGAGATTTTGAAAAATGGTCAATCAATTTAGAGAGAAAATTAGGCATTCGAGGAGTGAATGTGGTTAAACAACTATAATATGGCCTAGCTTTGTAGCAATATAGTTGCTATGGTTTCTAGTCATTATTTTTTGGATTTGTGCTCTGGTAGTTGAGAAAGTGGATAGAATTTTAATCTCAGAGCTGTTACTGTTTAACATAGTTAATTGAGGGTTGTATTGGAACATTATGTTTTCAGAACCTACTTATACATGTTTATGGCTGGTAAAGTTATAACTTATCCATATGCTACTAGAGAATGACATATTGGAGAACACATTCCTTCAACTCTTAGATTCATCTTTTTGTCTCATTCATAGTTATGGACTACTCGACGTTGATTTTGCAGGACCATATAAATAAAATAATAATAGTGTCTGCATATATTCTGGAATTCGTCTGAACATGAATTTTAGATCATTATGTAAGAGAGAGATATTTGGCAGTGAGATGATAAAAGAAGTGCAAAACTATTTATGCGGACGTACTAATTAGCTATATAGAACTGCTGTGGCAATTAGTTCTCCGCGGTATGGGATTGGTTGTGAATTAATGAATTATATTTCATGAATGACATGACAGAATTTTATTTGTCAATCTATACGATCGATAAGAAGGAAGGGAAATCAAGGATTTCTTTTTGTAAAGGGATATGAAGGACTATGTGAATCACGCCCTTTTGATATCTCCATTTTAACATTAGTCTCGGTCTCTAGACGCCTTAACTTTTTCAATCCATCAAAATAAATGGTAGATTAGCCTATACTGTATTTTTGAACAAATTTACGTAGGCTTATCACTCAAAGTAAACATCCCTGAGGATTTTTGTAATAGCTCTTGTGGTTGCTTTGATTGCTATTTCTTGAATTCTGTCGTGTGCTTTTCATGCTTATCACATGCACGATGTATTTGGCTGTACTGATGTCTCCAAAAAAACCACATTCAGGAGAAGACATGGGTTCATTAGCAACTGCTGAGGCTTGTGACACGAATGCAGCACTCCTGGCAAGCGGTGACATCCGAGTTCTGCCACCTATCTTCAAGATTTATGGCCAATGCCGTGCATTCTCCGGCCCGATTGCCACTCTGAAGGTGTTTGAAGACAATGTATTGGTGAGGGAGCTTCTTGAAACAAAAGGGGAAGGTAGAGTTCTGGTGATAGACGGGGGAGGGAGCATGAGGTGCGCCTTGGTGGGAGGAAATTTGGGGCAGTTGGCTCAAAATATGGGGTGGGTTGGGATTGTTGTGAATGGGTGCATACGAGATGTCGATGAGATCAATGGGTGTGATGTCGGGGTCAGAGCATTGGCATCGCATCCCCAGAAGTCGAACAAAAAGGGCGTCGGGGAGAAGCACGTGCCTATTCATATTGCGGGAACCATGATTCATGATGGAGAGTGGCTGTATGCAGATAGCGATGGCATCCTCATTTCCAAAGGAGAGCTCTCTGTCTAGTTTTCTGCTATTCAGTAAGTGTTCTCAATTTGTTGTGCAGAAAATTGAGATTTTGAACACTTTTTCTGCAATGATAAGAATAATAATAATAATAGGCCTTCAGTTTGAAAAAGGGAACGTACATTGTTTACAAGCTATAGTGTACTAAAATAAGTTCAATTACAATGATGTGCTTCACATTGAAATGTTGCGAGCCACTATATATTTTTGAATTAAGAGGTAGATTGATTCATCTCAAGAATTTTCATTGGGATCTATTTATTTACACGCATATACCCTACATGTTCCAATGTATGCTCGAAACCTCTTGATTTGATTATAGGTAAAGTGTTTTCACCACTGCATTCCAAAGAAACAAAGAATATTTTTATCTTTTGATTTTTTATTTTGTTAAATTTAGTGTTTCTTCTCCTCTCACCTGCAAATTTTTTGCCAGCAACATTTACCTTATGCCACTGTCGACGGAACACCAAGCCCTACTGCCTTAGACCCAAATATACCTAATCAAAATTTTGATTTTATTCCTTCTCGTCGGCAACCCACAATCTGTTGGTTATAATTAAAATGGAATGCTTCTGGGAAATCGTATTTTTTAAGTGTGCAAAACAGAGGGTAATTAATCCCACCTAATGCCAGTGCGCATGATCACTCATCCAGCATCAACAGAAAATACAATATGTTTACTTTAAATGATTCAGTCTTATTCATGACAACAAATATAATTCAAAACAGAACATTTGGCCAAAGGGAAAAAAAACAGCTTTACCTCTCTTCCAAAACTTTAAACAAGAAAAAGAGCAGTACTAATTAATAAAAGAGCAAAATATATAAAATAAAGCAAAAGATATAAAAAGCTTAAAAATTACAAACTTTTGGGGGCCAAAGCATAGAAATCTTACACATGATACCGAGGGCAGTGCATTAATCCATTTTAAAGTAAACTTGAACTGTTCCAATGTCTTATTTCTTAGGGGGCCAATTTTCATTTTGTACTATTGAGAGAATGATCGATTCTACATTAGAATCGATAAATTCACGGCAAAAACCGACCAATTTATGTTCAAACAGTAGATCAATTTTTATGAAGCAATATGAACGACCGACAAATACAAATCAACCAATACACACATTTTCAGGGCGAGAATCAACTCGGTTTCAGTTGAGGTGTTCCTAAATTATCATAGCAATAATGCTACGTACATCTAGGATGAGTGAGATACTTCAGTAAATGAGGCCAAAATATGATTTGCACTAATATATTCAAATATGTGAAATATTATAAACAGCATTTGATATATGGAAGGGGGGGGGGAGAGATTAATTGATAGC
Source organism: Plectranthus barbatus (assembly GCA_026898455.1). NCBI lineage: Eukaryota > Viridiplantae > Streptophyta > Magnoliopsida > Lamiales > Lamiaceae > Plectranthus > Plectranthus barbatus. The sequence goes on from JAPKLW010000510.1 coordinate 240,617, forward strand.
TTCACTATCTGATCTGAGCATAAAAAACATACATCTCATAAAGCCAACAGCGAGAACACGGAGAAACTAATCAAGTTGCTCATCACCTGGGCTCCATTTTCTGTTTTCAACATGTTTCTCTAGATATGCATAATCTGCCTTCTTCCGAGGTTAATTCAATAACAAGGTTGATGAAAACGAATACAAGTTCAGATGAAAGCAGTTCTACCACCCCTTCGGCTCTGCCTGTCATAAGCAATGTTGAATTTGTCGACCAGTTCGTTCATTGTACTGCATTAAGAAGCACAGCCTACCATCAGAGGACATTGATGTAGTCTATTAACAGTTAAAGCCAAATAATCAGTTTACATTTACTAAGTATCCCACAAAAACAGATGCTTGAGTTGCCAAGAAATGTTCATCTTGGATAAACACACGAACCAGAGTTGTGTCAAGAGGCAGACATATAAGTTAAAAATATCAAAAGTTTAAGCACTGAGGTCAATCATAGAAGAGTTTATGAGTTCAAAACACTGAAGCAAGTTAGCATGGAGTTCATGCTACTCTGCATAATCTGCCTGCTGCAAAGATCAAGAAAAGCGCCCAAATGCAGTAAATGCAGCAAGCTCAATTATATTCAGAAAAGATAGTAAGCAGATAGAAGTCCAAATCATACCTTGAGCAGTTGGTAAACATGGCCAGATATGTAATCAATAGTGTGTCATTGTATTCCTGGAATTCATAAAAATAGTATTGTGAAAAATATTATGCAGAAAAGGAATGTGCAAATACATACATGCCACATGCATTTACATAAATACATAGAAATCAAAGGCGAGATCCCACTAGGGGATCATCTGAATCCCACCAACCCTTACTTTGAGCCCAGAATGCACCTAAGAGTAGTAATAGTGTTTAAAAAACCTCCCACTGAGTTGCAACGTAGGCCACATTAATAAGTTGAAGACAAAAAGGTTCAAATCCTTTGACACAACTCTCCAACTTATTAAATGGGCTCAGATCATAAAATATTAAAATAATGTATCCACTAGAAAAAATGACTGCAATTTTCAATTGTAGAATAATTCAAAATACTCTTTTTGAGCATTGAATGAATTTTGGAAGTAGATGATATACAAAAGAATTAATTGAAGAAAATGCACTCACCATCAAGAAATCATCTTGAAACTTTTCAGATTCAATAGCTGGTAATCTTCTCAAGAGACTAGATACTTGTCTTAGCAAAGAATTCTCACAGGGAATATCCCCTGCAAGAAGCAGAAAATAAAAGTACATAAACATGACAATTTTCATGCTCAGGCTTTGACTTATTGAACTCATCCAAAGTCCAACGACCATAAATCCCATTTCCAACTTAATAAATCTTGTTGCAGGAATCTTTAGAATGAGTGAGTGAACTTGACCTTCCACTCATGACTCAATCAATAATGGGAGAAAATAAATATGCTATGAAATTCATCATTATGAAAATTGAAGTTCTAAAAAAGGGGAAGAAGTACCCTTCTGCATGGCAAGAAGATATTGATGAAGCACTCTGATTCTACTATTTAGCATCTTGATGGCGCTATGGATACCAGTAAGATGAGCAGCCACTACAAAGGGGAAAAAAGTCGATTAAACTACTACAAATATTTTTATTTTTTTTTGGGGGAAAAGAACGAGGTAAAAATAAGAGGCCTAAAATCCATGGAGTGAATGTGAGCTTATATCAATTAAAAGGGTTATCACAAAATAAACTCTCACATTGAGTTGCAGCTGAACCCCCATCTGATGGTTTGAGATGGGCAACATGATCAACTGATATCCTTTCAGCTTCTACCGTCTAGTACAGGAGAAAAAAGAACTTGCAACATGTAGCGTTAAACTTCCCCATTATTAATTTTTTGAAACAAAACATACCTCTATCGTGTAGCTTGATCGAACAAAAATAAGCTGGGGGTTGCCATCAATAACATGCATCTCTTGAATGGTAATAATCGGTCAAGAAAACAGGAAACGGAGAATTAACTCATTTGTGAACAAGTAGTAAGACAGCTACAAATAGAAAAAGGCACCAAGCATTCTTCTAAATTTACACTCAAGGAACCTGTGAATTCACTTTCACGTACATAGCAACCATTTAGTTGACAAAAAGAGGTGAGGTCCCCAAACGTTTATTGATTAATCAAACAGCGAAAAATTGAGAATTATTTCAAAATCAAAACATAATACACTTCCACTCACTTTGATCTGGTTAGTTTTTTAAGGCATCCCCTGTGTTCAAGGTATGTATGAAAATAAATAAAAAGACAAAAGGGTTGTACTGGCTTCCTGTAGAGGAAAATAATAAAACTGCAACAAAGGATTCTAAATCAAAGGTAACTATACTAGAAAGTTGTGGGCGAGGTATGTTATGTTACAACATACAGTGTAAATCTACTTTCCTGCTAATCATCAGAAAACATTAGTAGACAAACACGTCTAAAATTAACTGGTTCTTCATCACTAAGCACAAAATATTTATAAACTCATAAAAAGAACAAGTGTGAGCAATTCCATAGCAAGCTTCCTTGGAAACTGGTGATAGCAGATGAAAAATACATACCACTTTCATAAATTGTAACAGGCAAATCCTTCTGTGAAGGATTGATTGAGGGATTGAGAAGAACATAAACGGGACTCTCATTGATATCCATCAACTGTTGGAAACATATGATAAACAGTAGTCATGTAACATGTGGATTTTCACTATAATAGAATAAAATTTATAAATAAATTATATCCCTAAATGGTAAGTCATCTTAGATAATGAACTTAGACTTCATCAGTTTAAATAAAAATAATTGCATTCCAAGTCCAGCATAGTGGTTCCCAGCACTTCTTTTATTATGCCACAGTTTGACTAGCCCATGTACCATCTATATCCGCGGCAGATAAAGAACATAATTTTGTAAGACCCTAAATGTATCATCACCAGAATGGGTTCGCAGCAAGTTTGAATATAATAGACAGGAGATGTGGGATAGCAAATAAATAATCTTGCAGCTCTCAAATGGTATGATTATGATCCAAATGTAAGTTTAATAGTTGAGTTATTTTGCTGTAAATACACAAACTTTCTGTGAATAGCAGAATTTAACATTTTTTAAAACTAATTATGTTTTAAAATACATAAAACATTATAATTCACTGTTCATTAACATGAGTAACAATTTGAGTGAAATTAAGATTAATGCATCAATTCGAGTAAAATAAAAATTGAAGCATTAAAGGAATAAAACAACAAACAAATCATACTGCATTGGTGGAATATGACCACATTTTGGGTAAATATCCCAAACAAATGTTTGCATTTCCCGCTGAGACAGCAAGCACACATTTGCATTTAGGCCCATCAGAAGCATGTAAAATAACAAAAAAAAAAATTAACTGTAATGTTTATCTATTTCAAAACAGCTGATTAAAAAAATGGATTTCAAAGTAAAATTTAGAAATACGATAATTTCAAAACTTGCAAAAAATTGTGCGTTTAAAACAAAATAGCCTTTAATATTTCACATACTAGGGTTAAATGGACACATGCGTTCAACAACAAAGCACTCATCAGAAAATTGCTTTATCAAGCAAGAACTCACAGATTTATGAATAATCAAATCAGATTCTTGTGCGTCGCTCCCCGTTGAATACCATCCAAGGATATAGAATTGCGGAAAAACCTTCTTATCTGCTCAGCCCATCAAATATTAGTATATTCTAATCTTTTTCCCCAAAAGAAACCTAATCAGCAATCACTGCCGAAACATGAATACTGGCGCACTGAAATCGTAAAAACACCGAAAAGACAAACAAAAGAAAACAAACGCACAAAGCTCTTGCTTTTTCTCGAGAAAAGCGCGGTCTAGCGAGTGCGTGGAGTCGTCGTAAAGGAGCTCGAAACTGTTGAAGATCTCGACGGTGCGGCCGCTCTGGACGCCGATGACGCAGCCAACGACGCGACGCGGGTGAGACTGGCACTTCACTCGAGTATAGTGATCGGAGATGTTTACGATGACGAGCGGGTGTAGCTTGAAGGTTAGCCCGCTGCTCGACGACGACGCCATTTTCCTCTCTCTCTCTCCTTCTCGAGTGTAGGGTTTTACAGAGACCCTTTTCTAATTTATGCTTCTTAGTTATGCGTATCATTCCACAAAAATAATAATAATAATAATAATAATAATAATAATAATAACAATAATAATAATAATAATAATAAGAATTTTCGATTCATGACCCAAAAGATAGTTTAATTATCTATCCATGATCCGAAAGATGATTTGTCAATCTAGGACTCGAAAGATCAAATAATTTTCAATCGAGAACCTGATATTGAGGTCCTGGATTGAGAATTGTATGATTTTTTCGGTCCTGGATTTAGAATTTTTGTGACCTGGATTGAGAATTAATTTTTTGGGTCCTCAATCGATAATTAAATTATCTTTCAAGTCCTTGATCGATAAAACTCGTAATAATAACGATAATAATAATAATAATAAGTACTAATATATATCTATTGATATTCAATATTTAATTTTAAGACATCCAATCCAATTCCAAGACTTGCGTATTGATTCGAATAAAATCATAAATCTAGTTAAAATATAAGTTAAGATGAAAATATTTTGGTTATAAATAAGAAAAAATTATGAATTTACTTTAATATATTGGTTAACTCTTGAAACTTATTTCCATTTTTTGTTATAATATCATACTTGTTCGACGAATTAAGAAAATTTATTCTAATATTTATTTTTATTAGTTACAAACACTTTAGATGATAAACGAGATTAAAAATATGCTAAATCACATATTATTAAATTTGATAAAAAAATTAACCACAATTTATATTATTATAGTGAATGATTTAGGATATTTTTTAATCATAACCATTATTCTATATCATATTTACGAGTCAACGTACTAATTTTGAACTACACTAGTATTGCACTCACACAATGCGTGAAAAGTTTTTTTTGTATTAAAAGTAATATTATTTCGATATTTAATTTATAAAAAAATCTATCTATACTAAAAAGCAAGACCCCTCAACATATTTTTTTTTTCCGGCTCAATAAACTTTCCTAAAATAATAGTAAATGAATTATAGAATAATGTATTACTAATTATTTTATTAGTGGAATGTGGAGCTTCATATATGGCAAATAATTAACTAGCTCAATCACATTAATCATTTGATTGACAAAATTCGTGTTGATTTACGGATTTAAAATAATTAATTCAATTAAGAATAAATAATAATAATAAAAGTAATAATAACTGTGTATTATGGAGATTAATTCGTTGGGCTAATCTATCATGTTGATAAATAGTATTGTGGAAATTATGTAATGAATTGACATTAAATCATGGAAAACAATGTTTTGAAACAGAAAGATAACATTGAAAATAATTGATACAACCAATTTGACATGGCTATAAATAATAGAACAAAAATGATTTGATGATTTGAGGAATTAATATTAATTAATGATTAGGAAACCGATGCGGAATTAAGGGTGAATTAATTATTTAATTAATATTATAGATAAAAAAAAGTTGTATAAATACTCTGTTTACTGTGCTAATTGACTACTCATTTTTTACTCTTGTTTTTTTATACATGTTATTTTTTTATTTTTTTTAAAAAAATTTAACATTAATTAAACACACACACCCTACATGCATAAAAGTTCGAACTCATGACCTATTGGTCATAGGTAGAGTGCTTCTACCACTGCATCCCGAACATGGGACTTCTTATACATGTTATTCATGTTGGTTTGTGAAGGATAAGAATTTTTCTTATCAAATAATATTTAAACTCATTGTTCATTGTAGTGTTTGCTTATTTTGGGATCGTAATTGCAGAAATAATTTTGTTTGTGCTGGAAGAATTATTCTCCGACAACAGGTTGATCATGTCATTCAACATTCTTAGTTTTTTATTATTGTATGTACATTTTAGTGTGTAAGATATAACTATTCATTCGTTAATTATTTTGCAGATATTTAGATATCAACCCAACCCTCTAAAAGAGAAAACAAAGGAGGGTATTTGAAATCAATATTAGTACATTTGATAGAGAGAAACTGTGTTTTTTCTAGAGTGGAATATTTTATTATATTGTAGTAGGTGCATTTTGGTGAAAATGATTTAACTATTCATTTGCTAATTATTTTACAGATAAGATTCACTCAATCATTCTTTGGGAGAAAACGGAGGAGGATATGATATTCATATTAGTTTTTAGTTAAATTAAAATCATGTATTTTTTAGAGTAAAATATTTTATTGTATTATTTTTAAATTTTGGAAATGCATTTCAAGTTAATGTGTTGATCATAACTCATTTTATAGTTCTTAGATTTCGAAGTAGAACTACTACAATTTATCATTCTATTGTTTTAGTATATGAATATGTACTTTATAATCATGATTACTATTTGGGTTTCACTTAATCACTTCTTAAAATGACATATATTTTAATATTTTTGAACGAATAAACTAAAATCTAATGTATCATTATTATTAATATTATATATTTATTTCAAACTTTAGTATACGTATGCAAATATACATTTAATTATTATTAAAATTGTACTTTAATGTACAATTTATTTTAGATTATGATGTATCTAGGTATAATGTTTCTAAGTATAATACTATTTAACACAACTTTAGCACACTATATTTCAAATTTGAAATGAAGTAATTAAGCATGGGATTAAGAATAAATTTAATAATAGATTTTTTTTCTAACGTCAATATATTAACTTGAACTCACACTTAGAGATATCCGAGAAAGCTGGAACTCATAATTTCTTTATCACATGCTATGAGTGAGCAACGGGCGGTTCGGGTTAAAATCCGAACTGAACCGCAAAACTGCTAACCCACAATTTATTAAAAATTCAACCTGAACCGCGTGAATCAAAATATGTAGACCATATCAAATTATCGGTTTCGATTTGAGCAACGTGCGTGAGGGGATGTGTAGGGGTAAGGGATTGAGCAAGGGCTGTGACATATTGGGAAATTGAGCGAGGGAGTTTGGAGTAGGGTTACTAACTTGGATTTGTAACTTTGTATTCTGCATTTTGTAAAAAATAAAAATTGTAATTTATTTAGATATAGAATATATAATAATATAAATGAATACATAATATTTAATAATTTAAATATGCATATGGGTTGCGGTTTGGTTATAACCGAACCCAAATTGAACTAAATTGATAACCCAAAAATTTTCTAAAATCCAACTCGAATCGAAATCGCATGTGTTTTCAAACCGACCCAAACTGCCTGAAACCCGATGGTTTGGTTCGGATTGACGGTTTAGGCTTGATTTTCTCACCCCTATTACAGGTAACGTGCTTTCACAACTACACCATGTAGTGAACGAATAATTGATTTTTTTTTATAAATAGTAATACATTTATTTAGACTTACACACTCAGGTATCATGTGAAGCTCAGACTCATGACCACTTTATCATATGTAAAATACTTTCACAACTATCCTAAATATGGGATAAATAATTGATTTTTATAGATGACTATTGTTGATTCATTTTTATTTATCCTAAACTGATTTTTAGCATTGAATCTCTTTATTAATATAGTATTACCTAAAAATGGACAACAACAAAGTTTTTATGAGATTTCGTTGTATTAAAAAGAATTCTCAAGGAGAAGTTATTATGTCCATCTATATATATATATATATATATATATATATATATATAGAGAGAGAGAGAGAGAGGCGGGATCATGTAAAAAAAATGCCCATGTGAGAAAAAAGAATGAATCATATCCATCTGATCTAAAAAAATCAATGGTTGATGTTGAATCAAGCAACAACTAAAATGCAATCAAGCAACAAAATAATCAAGCAAGAACTAAAGCACAATCAAGCAACATTGCAATCAAGCATCGACCTGAATACAATCAAGCAATGTCGTGAATGCAATCAAGCATCTTTCTCACTTTTTCATGTTAAAAGTTTTCTCACTGGATCCGCTCCATATATATATATATATATATATATGGAGTGGATCACATACTAAAAATTAGTTTGTACTAAATAGGAATGAATACACCACTCATATAAAAAAATCAATAGTTGAGATTAAAACTTTTTTCCAGATTTCATGCGTTTTTGCTTTATAAATCATGTTTAATCGAATTAAGCATGATTTATAAAGCAATTAAGCACGAACGAAAATTATGCTTGAATTTTTAATCTTTGATGCTTTAATCTCAACCATTGATGCTATCAATCCAATGGCTGAGATAAACTTTAATTTTAGCATAAACTTTAATTTTAGCACTTGAGT